>CM029367.1:2124762-2269762 GCA_017165825.1 Hepsetus odoe
TTTAACGACCACAAAGAAACGGATTCATTTGCACCCATCAAATAGACTAATAGCTTAAAAACTGAAATAAACAGCAGAAATGAAGCCCATCAGAAGGTCGTGGGTCGTTTGAGTCCCAGATCAGTAGGTTGCCCTGAGGTTCCCTTGGGCAAGGTACCGTCCCCATCAATGCTCCCAGGACTCTTTACATAGCTGCCCCCTGCTGCATGGTGGGTTAAATGCAGAGGCTGCATTTTGTCATGGTTCACTGTGTGCTGTGTTCACAATCACAAATAGTCACTTTCACTTCACGGTCACTATTACACTCCTGCAGTGGACTGAATCATGAGAATAGTGATGATTGAATCATGAGTCATTTAGTTTAGTTGAATCATTCTGACTAAAACAGAAACAGAGTGATGAACGGGCAAACCAAACAGCTTCCGTCGCAGATGAGTCTCGAGTCAACAGGTTTTCTAGGGATAGATCAGGTTTACACACCCTAATAGTTGCCCATGGTACCTGATCACATGTGTGTGTGTTACTGGTTGAGCTGGTGTCCCATGGGAGGCTGCGCCTGATGGAAAAAGTGTGTGCGCACTCTGTGTGTTTGCACAGCTGAGGTGTGCTTGATTAGTGAGCCCACGCTCGCTCGCGTCCACCCATCTGCACCTACCTGACCCTCGTCTGCTCCCACCTGCTTTTAGGTTTATAATCCTCAGTACACACAACATCCCCCATAACCAAGCTAACACAACAGGACAGCCTCCAGAACCGTCATACCTCCATACTCAAAAACAAACGCCGGGAGAAAGAAGCCATTATTTTGTGCATTTTAGTTCAAAGAAATTTGTCTTGGTAACACTGTCAGCACATCATCAGCAGCAGCATCTGCTACTTGTATCGACAATATGTTACTGACTGAGCCAGAATCAAAGCCATAGAAGGCAGTTATTTAGAGGCTTATTGTGCACATGCATCATTTATTTCTGCTTCACACTTGGGGTTTATCCTCCCAATAAATTTGCTGAAATGGCTGAAATTTTAAGCAATTCTCTGTCGTCAATTTGAATATTCTAGATAAGTGGACGGCATGGTGTTCTGTTGCCTCACCACAAGAATGTTGCGGGTTTGATTCCCAGTCTGGGTTCTTTCGGGTTCTCCTTTCACCTTATGACTGCTGGGACAGGCTCCAACACCCTCCGCCACCGCTTTCACTGTCTCAGAGAATGGACGGATGGACATTCTTGATAACTCACATTACGTTTTATAGTGTGGCGCACTGTGACTGCTAATTAACAGCCTGTTCAGTCCTGTTTGTGACAAATGTGACAAACTTGTCTATGGACCCATGGCTCAAGAGGTCCCAGGTTGGAATCCCACCTCAAGCACTACCATAACTGGGTCCCTGAGCAAGACCCTTAACACTGAGTTGCTCCAGGGGGACTGTCCCTGAAATTAGGACATGGAAGTTGCTCTGGATAAGAGTGTCTGCTAAATGATATGATGATTGAGAAAAATGAATGCATGCAGGGTATGACTGGCTGATATTTTAAGGTTTAAGAGTAAAATTAGGGAGCTTTAGGGCACAGAACTATCTTCTGCATATCTTCTGCATCTATCTTCTGGAGTGAGATCCATGGAGAAGCTTTTGGTGAAGCTTTTGAAGAAGCTTTCGGAGAAGGTTTGGGAGAAACTTTCAGAGAAGATTTTAGAGAAGATTTGGGAGAAGCATTTGGAGAATCTTTTAGAGAAGGTTTGGGAGAAACGTTTGGAGAAGCTTTTAGAGAAGGTTTTGGAGAAGATTTGGGAGAAGCTTTTAGAGAAGGTTTGGGAGAAGATTTGGGAGAAGCTTATAGAGACGATTTGAGAGAAGCTTTTGGAGAAACTTTGGGGGATGTTTTTAGGAGGAGCTATTTGAGAAGCTTTTGGAGAAGCTTTTAAAAGATAGACACATTCATATGAGAGAGACACTAGCAGGGAGTCTCCAGATTGATTTATGCAGATTCACTTTTTATCATCAGCACTTCATATTAATACTCTGGAGGTTCAAATGTAGCACAGATTGAGTATTTTTGCGGTGGAGATGTTTGGTTCCATTCGCCACCACAATAAAGAAATCACTCTCTAAAATGAACCGTTCACCCCAAACCCTTTCACAAAAAATAGGTGGAATTAAGAAACACTGTTTAATTGTCCTAATATATGAAACCCAAATTGTCCTAATTTGCAATAATAATCCATGTGTCCTCACCTCGTGTTGTCTCATCCTCGATGGGTTGCTTGAAAGCAGTGATGTCTTTAAACGTACAGAGGAAGAGCACCACCTTGTCGTTCTCGTTCCTGATGGGCGCGATCTGCATGTAGAACCAAACTGGGGTTCCTGTCGGTCAAAAATCAGAGCAGAATTCAACACAGACTCAGGAAAAGATGCCAAATGTTCATATTTAAGCCCTGCGGCACAACACTGACATAAACATCTCAAGAGGGTTGTCATATCTGGACACAAAGTTTCCTTAGCAACTGTCATGATGGATGTTATAATGTTCAATGACATGTCCTGTCCTTAAATAAACAGATGGCATAAATTGTTTGCAGGGATTAAGACATCTGTCATAGCAGGAGAATATAATCTGACAGTTTATGACACGGCTATGACTTGTTAATAGACATTTATAGTCCCATGAAGCAAAGGCTACAGATATGTTTTCCACTAGGCTTCATTTGTGGATGCATTTTGCAATCTAACCCTGCAGCCAAGGGCTGTTGTTGATGACAGATTCATCATGATTGATGTCAGACTCTCTAATCCTGTCCAAAACAATGATGAGTGAGGCTCCACAAATAATCTGTGGTTATTAACCCTTAATAGCGACTCCCAGTAATGAATAGTTACTTTCTTAAATTCAGATCCTACATTTTCAATCTATTGAAAGTTGATTTTTGAAAGAGGAGATAGTATAATATGTTTTTATATTTTTAATGGATAACAGACAAAAGCAAACAAATGACAGAATTGTGTAATTTACCTCACTTTCACACAACTCTGAACCACATAACGTTTAAGACAATTGACATTTATTTACAGTCTTGATCTGTCCCTCATTTCTTCATGTTTTGCTTCCAAATAGTCAGATATTTTTGTATTTTTAATGTTGAGGAACAGTTCTCCAGGCTTGGTCAATGTTTCTGTCTCTCATTTTCAGTCCAGTCTCTGTACCTGAGCAGCTCTCCTGATCTTCCTGAAGGACAGTGTTGTTGTCTCTCATGTTCAGTCCAGTCTCTGTACCTGAGCAGTTCTCCAGATCTTCCTGAAGGACAGTGTTGTTGTCTCTCATGTTCAGTCCAGTCTCTGTACCTGAGCAGTTTGACAGTTCTGTGTTGGTTAATCCACACAGTGATCTACGTCTGAACCTTCAAGCAGAACAAAGCGTCTAACTTAAGACATGAAGCGGTGAAGAAACAGGTGCAGATGATTCCAGGTGATCTGGTGGTTCGTTTACTGCTGAACACTGAGTGGTTGGAACCCCTTTGTCTAGAACCTTGTATCTTTAGACACTTTGCAGTTTGGAGCACCAAAGTTTGCGTAATCCTCCATTCACCAAAGATAAGACATAAGTATAGTATTTTTGTAAATATAAAGAAATGAGCAACGACTCAAGACCACATGAATAAAACACGTTGATGTACATCGAGCCAATTCAACGCACCACTTTATTGCATGAATGTAAATCTGTGTGTTTTACAAGACTCACTGTTCTTTTTGTAGAGCAACACTTCGAAACAGTTGGACTCATAGTTATTGAAAGTCTGCCTGACCTTCTCTATGGTCTTCTTGTCAGTCAGCTCGCCATACATAAAACTGGAGAGTGAGAGAGCAGGAGAGAGAGTGAGAGAGCGGGAGAGAGAGTGAGAGAGAGGGGGAGAGAGAGAGAGAGAGAGAGAGAAAGGTATGCTATGATTGTCATGATGATTTTCAGTTCTAGGTCACTTTGCTAGAGAAACTTCCTACTTCTGCTACTTCCTACTCTTCACAATGCTGGTGAATGGAACCAGACGTCTGAATCTCAGACACTGCCTGAAGCCTGAGACACGGAGTCTGGAGAAGCTTCTGGAAAAATCTAAACCCATTCATGGTAGAGGGATACGTTGTGAGGCAACAAAGGGAAGTGATTTAGTCCAGATTCGCTATTTTTACCTTCATCACCGCTCCGTATAAACTCCCATGTAGGTTCACTGGGGGACATGCGAAGATTATATTTTTGTTGGGAATGTCTGATTCCATTCACCGTCACTGTAAAGAAATCACAGCTGGTCTGTGATAAACCATCCATCTTTTTTGAGAGTATATAGAATAAACATCAGCTTGTAGGAATCACAATCTAAGAAGATCATTCAGTGTCTAGAATGATCTTTATACAACCAATTGTTTATACAATTGGAGAAAAGTAGCTAGAAAGACCAGTGGATTATCAATGTTATAGAAATTTCTGTAGATTTGAAATAAAAGTCAAAATTGTGTATTTTTGTTACCAAACTGTTCCTTAAACATACAAGCAGAAATCTAATGATTTACTATCAGGGCATCTTTTGGAGAGCTGCTCTAAAAGAACAGATCTGAGAAGAGGAGAATGGGATCTTGTGTTATTTCAAAGACCACCAACACAGTCAATACAGCCTCCGATTGGTCGACAGACCCACCATGGGATTGCAAGTGGTGGCTAACAACCGTACTAACAACATACCAACACAGTGTCTCCAATAAAGATAAAAGGATCAATAATCCCAGAATATATTCTCATTGTTGGGTTTATCATTATAGGTTTATTTTCTGAATTCTCCAAAAAAGACAGGATTGAAACTCTTCTAATGGTATGGTCACACCAAAGTCAATATCAGACCCAGCATCAGATCCAGTCAGCATTCCCAGAAGTCCAACCTAGGAAGGAATCGGTTGTCCAAAAGAGTGTAATTCACTGGAACTCGCACTCAGGTCATCGTGAGCACTGCTGGACGAACTCTGTGTGATCAAGCTGTCACATTGTTGCCATTTCAAAGACAAGCTCTGAGGGACCTTCTTTATTTAGATCTCCCCCACAGATGACTGGAGACGTTTAGAAAGTTAATCCGTCTGGTTGAAGTGAGCTGGGCATTATGTATAGTTTGTTATTAGTTATGGTGATATGGCCTTTACCACTACTCTCACTCACTCGTTCACGTTGCCCTGAGGTTCCACTGACCAAGGTAACGTCCCCATCACTGCTCCCCGGGTGCTTGATATACCTCCCCCCTGCTAGACAGTGTGTGTGGCTAAAATACAGAGGATGTATTTGGTTGTGGTTCACTCTGTGCTGTGTTTCACAACGACAAACAGTCACTTTCACTTTCAGCTGTTGCCATCTTTCACCCACACACAACTCATCCATCTCCGCTGGTTACATTGTGTGAAAAGTAACCCAGCAACACAGGCGATATCAGAGCTTAACAGAATAATACAAGCTTTAAAAAGCATTTAACTCTTCCAGGAGACTCATGAGAGACATCTGTCCAGCTGCTGTAAAGGTTTACATTAGATGTTTCCACTGGAACACTAGAACACGACTTCAACCATGTTCTTCTCGAACCTGTTTAACTACATAAAATATCGCTGTTACATTTTACTCCACAGAACTGTGTCCTGCTCTGCCCTTTTCCTCATGGAAACTACACAAGGGTCAATTTACACTAAGCACCCTCGGCAACGAGGACATCCTACACAAGCAACACACCCGTCCACCCCATCCACATGCATGTACACACAAACACACACACACACACACACACACACACACACACACACACACACACACTTGTCTAGTTGTTCCACTTTGGAACACATACACAAGTATGTGCACTTTACTACGCAAACACAGACACACACTCAAAACACACACACATACATGCACGCACACACACTCACACACACACACGCACACACACACACCTGTCTAGCCTTCCACTCTGAAACACATGCACATGCATCATCACATGGACATAAACGCATGCACTGTCATGACCTCCACTTTTATTTGACCACTAGAGGGCAGTATACTGCAGGGCTCAAACTGGGTGATCGTCTACTTCTGATCTCCTGCAAGGGGCGTGTACGTCCCTCCAAGCAGAACCTGGTTTTGACTCCCTCCAGGTTCTCAAAATGTAACATTTTAATCAACTTAAAAACACATCGACCAGACACATCGGCTGCACCTTAATGGACATCTCTGACCAGCTTTGTTTTTGTTTGTCTTTCACTCTTAGAGATTTTTGATGATGCAGAGGCCAGACTAGCCTCACCCATAAACACCACCATCCTGAGGAAATCTGGAGCTTAGCGCACAGAAACACTCACCTGCATGTGCTGCTCTTCTGCATGACCTCCGCTCGATGGTACCCTGAGAGTTTGCAGAAGCCGTCATTACTATAGACCACTGGCCACTCTACGATCTGAGCGTTGCCCAGCAGGAAACTCGTCTCTGAGACAAATAAAACACACACACACCTTAATGAGGACAAGTTAGAGGTTTCTGTCCAGTTAGTTACGCAGAGCCCTGGAGGACAAAAACTCATAAAGCACTGGTGATCCTCTCAGATCCATTATATTTAAATATTCAGATCATTGATCCACGGAAACAAAGATATGAGAACAAACTCTAATTTTCGTCCCAACGGCACGGCTTTTCAATCACTAAAAAAAAGCAAAGTCTCTGCCTATATGTTTGGGACGTCTGCATGTATCTTGTGGAGATACCACTTACACTGCCGTCAGGATGAAAGTTTATTGGACAGACGGATCTGTGTGTTTTCAGGTCAGAAGCTCTTCAGTATCAGGTAAAGGGGAGTGATCATTAGGTACTGTTAGATTTCCTCTTCTTTCAAAAAGTGAGTCGTTATGTAAAATGAAGCTTCTCTTCAACCGGAAGATTTTTTTAGCTCTCGTTAGATTGCTGTTAACAGAACTGTGGCTGTGTCCCAAACTGCACCCTACCACACTAAACAGTGTGTGAAGATCAGTCAGTCAGTCAGTCATTTTCTGGGCCGCTTGTCCTAATTAGGGTCACGGGGGGTGCTGGAGTCCATCCCAGGTGGAGTCCACCTGGACAGGCCACAGGCCTATCGCAGGGAGTGTGTGAAGATATCTCAGTGATTTATTGTGTAAAGTATAGAAGGGGGAGGTTTGGGACGCAGCACCAGTTTCACGAGAGCAAACCAGAAGGATGAGTTAAAAGATTCATACATTAAAACACCGGAGCTCATCTTTGATGAAACATTTGCAGCCAAGACGTGTGAACTACTGGTGTCCATTCTTTCATTTCCTCCCCAAAGACAGAGACACATCCTGCTGCAGTCCACCGTCTCCTCCTCTGGGCTTTGTTTCTTGGTTAGGGTTTGGGTTTGGGATGCTGTAGAAGTTCAGCATCATCATGTGCATTCAATTACACAACTATTCAGGGGGCGGAAGAAAAAGTTGCTCTGCCCTCCAGGTGGGCCGTTCACCATCCACCGTCCACCGTCCAGCTTGTTCATCAGTAGAAGAGTCAGAGCCCGGAGTCATTTATGACCTGCGGGCATTTGATGGGAAAAAGTACCGCTTGCTCCAGGTTTTCCGTTGTGTTGCAGGGACAGTAAAAAAGAAAAAATAGAAACTAGTGTTGGGTAATCAGGCTGCTGATGGATCAAAGTGAGTAAAGTACTGATGTGTATACACACTCACACAAGGAAAGAAATGGAGGATAACGGAGGGGACTAAGAGAAGGTTAAAACTGAACGATAAAGAAGGAGAGAAAGCTGATAGAGGAAGAGAAGAAGTGAATGATAAAAGTGAATGATGGAGGCGAGGCTGATGAAGGAAGAGGAGTGCATGATAACAGTGAAGGATAAATGAAGAGAAGCAAATGAAAAAAGCTAGAGGAGGAGAGGATGATAAATTAGAAGAAGTGGAGGATAAACATGAAGCATTAAGGAGGATGAGAAAAGGCTGAAAGAGGAGGGTGAGAAGTAAAAGATAAAAGTGAATGATAAAGGTGGAAAAGATCATAGAGGAGGAGCAGTGGAGGATAAAAGTAAAGAACAAAGGTGGAGAAAAAGTGAGGCAAAAAAGAGAACGATAAAGGATGAGAGGATGATCAAGAAGTGGAGGATAAAAGTAAAGAATAGAGGAGGAAAAGGAGTGATGGATAAAGACTGATTGAAGTGATGGATAAAGGTTGGAAGAGGAGGAAAAAAGTGAGGGATAAAGGCTGATAGAGGAGAAGAAGTGCGGGATGAAGACTGATAGAGGAGACGAAGTGACGGATAAGTACTGATAGAGAAGAAGTGAGGGATGAAGGCTGATAGAGGAGGAGAAGTGATGGATAAGGGCTGATAGAGGAGGAGAAGTGAGGGATGAAGGCTGATAGAGGAGAAGTGCAGGATGAAGACTGATAGAGGAGAAGTGCAGGATGAAGACTGATAGAGGAGACGAAGTGATGGATAAGGACTGAGAGAAGAAGTAGTGATGGATAAGGGCTGATAGAGGAGGAGAAGTGAGGGATGAAGGGTGATAGAGGAGGAGAAGTGCGGGATGAAGACTGATAGAGGAGACGAAGTGATGGATAAGGACTGATAGAGAAGAAGTAGTGATGGATAAGGGCTGATAGAGGAGGTGAAGTGAGGGATGAAGGCTGATAGAGGAGAAGTGAGGGATATGGGCTGATGAGGAGGAGAAGTGAGGGATGAAGGCTGATAGAGGAGAAGTAATGGGTAAGAACTGATAGAGGAGAAATGAGGGATGAAGGCTGATAGAGGAGAAGTGATGGATAAGGGCTGATAGAGAAGACGTGAGGGATGAAGGCTGATAGAGGAGAAGTGTTGGATAAGGGCTGATAGTGGAGAAGAAGTGAGGGATGAAGACTGATAGAGGAGGAGAAGTGATGGATAAGGGCTGATAGAGGAGAAGTGAGGGATAAGGGCTGATAGAGGAGAAGTGAGGGATAAGGGCTGATAAAGGAGAAGTGATGGATAAGGGCTGATAGAGGAGAAGTGAGGGATAAGGGCTGATAGAGGAGGAGAAGTGATGGATAAGGGCTGATAGAGGAGAAGTGATGGATAAGGGCTGATAGAGAAGTGAGGGATGAAGACTGATGGAGGAGGAGAAGTGAGGGATGAAGACTGATGGAGGAGGAGAAGTGAGGGATGAAGGCTGATAGAGGAGGAGAGACTGACCGCTGGAGCGCCGGACGATGTTCTCCAGGAAGGTGTTCTGCGGCGCCACGAGGCCGCGCTTCCCGCCGGGCATGGTGCTGCTGTCCAGGGCGCGCGCGAGCAAACACGACCATGGCAACGCTCCGTCTGAAGCGCGCGAGCGGGTCTGCGCGTTCAGCGTGGGTCGCGCATGCGCAGTGCAATCCCTCTCCACGGGCGGAGCGCGCGGTGCCGCTCAACTCACAGCAGAGTTTAATAATAAACAGAGTCCCATCAAAACTCCAGAACTCAGAGGGAGTCTGTGTGACGGAGGTCTCGGATTACTTTACAGTAGAGGTGAAGGAACCAGACATCTCCAAAAATACACTCACTTTCCACCAATAAAGCCCCACGTGTCTACATCTTTATATGAAGAAGATGATGATGATGATGATGATGATGAGGGTAAAGTAGTGAATCTGAACTAAATCAGTATCTCAAAACGTTTTAGTCTTAGTTTAATTTTAGTTCGATTCCGTTCACCATCACTATGACTCTGCAGCATTTCAGATTAAACTCACTTTGTTGCCACTGAATGAAGGATTTATGAAAGCTCAGGTTTAATTAATACCAGCATGGCTGAATTAACACCATCACCACATGGTTTAAGCCTAATCTTGGACTATGAAAGTGTAGACTCATCACTTCTGGAGCAGCTGTGGTCTAGTATTTAAGGACGAGGCCCCAGGATCTGAAGGTCATGTGTTTGAATCCCAGACCAGTAGGTTGCCCTTGGGTACCCTTGAGGAAGGTACCATCCCCATCACTGCTCCCCAGGCACTTCTGGATATGGATATGGAAAACTGGTGAAGTATTGCACAGGTACGTTCTCTCTATCCTTCACAGCTGCAACGTGGTCCTTGAGGTCCAGCTTGTAGGAACGTCACTGTAGGAACGTCAGTACATTCAATAGCTCTGCAGGTTCTGTGTTCTGCTCACCATTATTAGGTTTCAGTTGATTTAATTTCATTCTTTAAAAGCCCAGTGGAAAATGATCCAATCAGGATGATTCTCTCAGCTGCATACCCTCTCATTGGTTAGTCCTTCAGGAGCTGGAATGAAGTCCTACCAGCATCATTATTCATGACTCAGCCAATTACATTCTGGCTGGGCCTGTTTTAAGAAGGAAAATGTCACTTTAGTGCGGGTGCGGGTGCGGGTGTCCAGCACAGTCTAAACCTCCCCAACCATGTGTGCTTGAACAGGGAAATCAGCAAAGGTCCTCCAGGCCCAGACTGGGGCATCCCGAACGTCAGATGGATGCACAGCCGTCCTGTAAGAAGCTGAGCAGATGAATCCATCAATATTTTTGTGTTAAATAATAAAGTAAACGTGTAAATGTCACCAGCAGAAGCCCTCGTGGGAGGGCAGTGACCTTACCACACCTCCAGAGATGGACGCCATGCTATGCAGGAGTTCTGCACACACACACAGTCCCAGCGCGGCTCCATTTCTCAGCATTGATCGCGGCGTTAATTGGCCAGCGAGCTCCTCTCCGCCTCGGACCGCCGAGCAGATTTAGATATCAAAAGGCCACAGCCATTAAAACGCCTAATGTCACTAAAAATAATCTGCCGATAAATCAGCGGCCTCGCCAAAAAGGATCTCCTGACCGAGTGGGAAGGAGTCAGAAAGTAGCCGAGTATCCTGAAGAGCGACACGTTCTTAAATCACCTAAAGTGTGAACAGATTCTAGGATTGCGATGATACTGCTGCACATTAACTTCTGTTCAAAACATTAGTAAAGAAAAATGGGACAGACAGATGAAAAGGGCCTTTAAAATATCCCTGCAGTTCTGGGTTTTTGGCTTCTTGGCTGTTTGTTGAATTACACGAACATTCATCAAAACCAATAACACCAAGGGCCACGACTGGTCACTCAATCGGAAACAGCGATTGGTCGGCGATTGTTCAATTTGCATGTTGCAGCTTTCTGCCACATCGTTTTTTTGCAGAGATCACGATGAACGGACGATATACTGCCTCTTCACTTTTATACATTTGCTTTTTCACTCCAGATCTTTTGCTTTTAGTCCTTCCTTACACACATCAGTTTGCCACTTTCTCAATATCGAAACAATTCTGTTCAAATTACGACGATTCTCAGGGACCTTCTTGTGTCGGAGAGCTAAAAATGACATATAATTACTGTGATCCAAATAACCAGCATAAACATACGGGCCAAGGTTAAATAGCAGGGGGTGCAGCGGCTTCCTCTGGGAGAATCAGCCCGAGACGAAACAATAACGAGTAAAAAAGTAGATTATAGTCTGGCTGGGGCCTGTGAGTTTGTAGCCACACCGCCGGGCCATTGTGTGTGTGTGTGTGTGTGTGTGTGTGTGTGTGTGTGTGTGTGTGTACAGTGTTTAATAGACTGAGGAATCCGCAGCTGTAACTGGATCAGCAGGTTGGTTTCCATGCTCCTGAGTGGTTCCTCTAACGGTGTAATTGCGGTCGGCGTGGTGTGGGCAGGTTTTCTCTTCGCTGACTGCAGTTTTGTCTGAGATGGTGCTGCAGCATTGTTTCTGCACTAAATCCTCCCATTCTCTTTTGTCTGCACGATAACACTAATTACACGCTACTCCAACCCGCTGTTTTTCTTTCTTAGGGTCTCTTTCATTCCCACGCAAACAGCTCTCAGAGAATCTGCACAACACACTCTTACCTGAACCCGAGGAGTCAAAGAGCCTCGCCTTCAACCTTAAGTTTCTTTTGATGTCATTTAGTGACATTTTTTAAAAAAATGAATAATGTTCATGTAAATACACACACACACACACACACACACACACATTATATATTTATATTAGTTTTTATTTTAATTAATTGAATTAATTATATTTTATTTAGATTTTGTTTTAATTTTACATCTTTACTAAAAATATATGACTATATAAAATATAAATATTATAATATAATATAAAAATCTCTGTTTCTGTCTCTCTCTCTCTCTCTCTCTCTATATATATATATATATATATAAATAAATATACACACACACAGTCAGGGATTCTGTAGGATTATAGTCGGTGTCTGATCAACCAGTTTTACCAAACAGGTACTGATGATCATCAACGTCACACGGAGGAGAAACACAGTCATGTTTGGAACGATCGACCGGCCGAGCTCCTTCANACCTGCATGTCCTCTCTCAGCACATCATTAAAGCTCGTCTTTGGCCTCTTTTCCTGTTTCCTGGCAGCTCCATCTTCAGCATCCTCTTGCTTCTCTAAATTTGCCTAACCTGAGCTGTCCTTCTAATATATTAATTTCTAATCCTGTCCATCTTCATTCACACTCATGTATTCTCTCTTTTTCCTAACCACTTTCATTCCTCTTCTTCCTAGTGCATATCTCCACCTCTCCAGGTTCACCTCAAGCTGCTCCCTACTCTCACTACAGATCACAATATCATCACCAAACACCATTGTCCACCTGCACTCCTGTCTAACCTCGTCCATCAACCTGTCCATTACTATTGCGAATAAGAATGGGCTCGGTGTCAAGCCCATGTAAGACATCCAGTGCCATCAAAGAGGGGTCTCGGTCCCTCAGCCCACTGCTGTTTTAATATTGATGACCCACGACTGAGCAGCCACATAATCAAATTTGCTGTTAATACAGCCATGGTGGGTATGATCAGTGGTGACAATGAGGCTTCATGCATAGAGGAGGTACAAAAGCTGACAAACTGGTGCAACCAAACTAACAACCTGTATTTTAAGGTTGACAAAACTAAACAGATGGTTGTTGACTTCAGGAGACCATTATAATCACTCTCCACTGAACATCAGCAGTTGGAGATGGTGCAGAGCACCAAGTTCTTTGGTAATCACATGAAGGAGAGCCTCACGTGGACCCTCAACACCAGCACCATTACCAAGAAAGCCCAGCAGTGTCTACTTCCTGTGAAGACTAAGGAGAACCCACCTTCCTCCACCCATCCTCACCACATTTTACAGAGGAATCATAGAGAGCATCCTAAGCAGCTGCATCATTGTCTAGTCCATGAACAGCAATGTCTTACCACAAGTCACTACAATGGGTAATGAGGACAGCTGAGATCATCAGGTTCTCTCTGCTTTCTGTTCAGGACATTTTCACCACTCACTGTATCTGCACCACTCATTCTTCTCCCTCCTGCCGAGCTAGAAAATGTTCCAAGATGGCAGCATTTGGGCATACAGGCCTCCACTACAAGGATAGGAAACAGTTTCTTCCCCCTGGCCATCAGACCTTTGAATCAAAACTGACTCAACATCCCGTGATTCAGCACCAATATTTATCTACCTCTTGTTGTTTGCACACATACATAAATATATTTCTATACTACTGTATAGAGCAGCGTCAACAAAAGTGCAGAGTGCAAATTTACAATTAATATCTACAATAAATATACAGTACTGTGCAAAAGTTTTAGGCAGGTGTGGAAAAAACGCTGTAAACAAAGAACGCTTTCAGAAATATAAATAATGATTGTTTATTTTGATCAAATTACAAAATGCAGTGAATGAACGAAAGAGAATCTAATTCAAATCAATATTTGGTGTGACCACCCTTTGCCTTCAAACCAGAATCAGTTCTTCTAGGTACACTCGCACACAGTCAGGGATTCTGTAGGATTATAGTCGGTGTCTGATCAACCAGTTTTACCAAACAGGTACTGATGATCATCAACGTCACACGGAGGAGAAACACAGTCATGTTTGGAACGATCGACCGGCCGAGCTCCTTCAAAACCTGTGTGCAAGTGTACCTAGAAGAACTGATGCTGTTTTGAAGGCAAAGGGTGGTCACACCAAATATTGATCTGATTTAGATTCTCTTTTGTTCATTCACTGCATTTTGTTGATTGATGAAAATAAATGATCAACACTTCCATTTCTGAAAGCGTTCTGTTTACAGCATTTTACACACCTGCCTAAAACACAGTACTGTATATGAAGGAAAAAAAAAATAAAAAAAATATATATATATATATATATATATATATATAAAATGATGTATGAGAGAGAGAGAGAGAGAGAGCGAGATAGACAGATAGATAGATAGATAGATAGATACTTGAAAGTAAAAGGGAATACAATTTGCATTTGAATGATTAAATATGAAGTTCTAGATAGTGGAACAGTGGACATTCAGACCCTTATTTTAAAGCACTTCTGTTACAGTCAGCCTTCGATCGACCGGCGCTCAGCGCAGCAGCATCTGTGCTGATGGACTTTGACTCCGAGCTACAGCGTCCGACACGCTCCGGCCTGTGCATTAGCAGCGCTGAAATATTCAGAGGCACAGTGGGGGACGCAGACACCAGAGGAAAATTTGGCGGGAGGGCTGGGGGATAGGAAGCGGGGACAGGCCGAGGCGAGGAGAGGGTGAAGAATGGAAAGAGAGAGAGAGATGGAGGTGCAAAAGCCCTGCTGTTTTATAACTGTGCTGATGGACAAGATTCATCGTAAAAGAACAGCTTTTATAAACAGAGTGTTCTCACAGACACAGTGATTACTGCAGTCTTTGGTGTCGGGAGATAAACGTTAGAATGACAGAAGAAATATGGGATCATCTGTATGAGGGTGCCGTCCCCGTCTCGCTCCTCCCTGCGATGGGCTGGCGACCTGTCCAGGGTGTGTCCCCCCTCCTTCGCCCTGTGTGAGCTGGGTTGGACGCCAGCACTCCACCGCGACCCTGCTTGGGACAAGCGGCAGAAAATGACTGACATCTGTATGAGTGTTTACGACCTCCTCAACTGTGGAGGTCTTCAGGCTGTAGCTCGGTAGCATGTGCAATGGATGCAGAGGTGTTTGGAGGAGTCCCAGATCTGTAGGTTACCCTGCGGTACCCTTGAGCAAGGTACTGTCCCTAACAGTGCTCCCCGGGTGCTGGATGTGTGGCTGCACGGTGTGAGTGCAGAGTTTTGAATCATAAATAGTCACTTTCACTTTTCACCATCAAGGTGGACCTGTAAGGCTGGGGTTTCCGATAAAGTGGCCACTCTTGAAAGGAGTCCACGCTCAAAAATTGAAATGGAAGACGGACCCAAAAAGGTTCTGCCAATGAAGAGAGCTTCTCAGTGGGTGGCTCGTTAATTAAGGCAAGCTATGAGTTTTCCCCAGAACGTCCCAACGTCCCAACCAAGAACCCAAATCGTCATTGTCCTCCTAGAAGGCCTTGATCCTTTCTCGAAGGCTTTCTGGGCTTACCTCTCATGACAAGGGGTCTGTTACTCAGCAGTGAGGTGAGATGACTGTTGGCTGGGCAGACAGGAGGAACGTGAGGTTTATTTTGGGAGCAGCAGTGGGTGGATCCCTCATTGAGCAAAAACAGAGTTTCAGAGTCCAGGTCCAGAAAAACGCCTGCGGCACGTCTGCGACATCTCGCTTCCTGCTGAGAAAGAATGAGACGGAAAAGTCATTCAGTCACACGGGACAGAAAACCAAAATCCACGTTTCTGAGCTCAAGTGTGAAGATTAAAAGAAGGGAACCAACAAAAAACTTATTTTAAAACTTATTTTTATTTTATTTTTATTCTTTTGAAACACGTTGCCCTTATTTAGATTCAGCAGGGTTAGCAATCCAATCATTCTATATTATATATTATATTTTCCTCATCGCATTTTAGTTGGTGAAGGTCATTGTATTATTATCATTGTATTATTATTAACAAAGTTGAACCACTTGTTGAACCTGGGTGACCACCTCACTGGTGCTAATCTAAATCAGAACATAATTCCATAATTCTTAATATATTTAAGGCTAATCCAACGTGGTAGGACTTCAGTCCAGCTCCTGAAGCCCTGACCAATGGGAGAGCTCACCTTTACCCACATGCTACAGCAAAATACCTCATTGGATCATTCTGGGCTCATTACACATTGAATCCTATTGTTTTCAGAGTGGCATATTAAGAAATTACGGTCCAAAGTGTCCTAAGCACGTCCCGCTTACAGTTTCTTCGCCTTGAAAACGGCTGTTTCTCTCAGTGCTGGTAACCCCCATTAAGAGATACAGGTTGCTGGGCGTGGGACGATAGCATGGATTAATAGTCAGCAGGAGTCCCGGGGCAATTTGCTTAATGCACCTCCTTCCAGAACCATCAACAGAACTGCAGGCATCAGCAGGTTTTGTCAGACTGCTGGTCGGCAGTCGAAACCGTTCCGCAAATTACGTCACGGCCGACAGAAGCCGCACTACGCTGGACTTCTCCAGGGAACTGGACTAGACCCGGACAGCTTAAAGGGGTGGAGGTTAGAAGTTTGGTTTCACCTAAAGGTCCATTTCTCCAAATTAAGCCTTCCAAATGTGTCACCTTGACTTCTGCAACTCTGCTTCTGCCAAACGTTCTCTTACTGAAGCTCTTAAGAAGCGTGAACTTTGGCTTTCTTCCCGAAGTGGGGCTTTTATAAACTGTTCCTTTAGTTTTGCAGCAAAAAAGAAGACAAAACCTAAACAGTGTTTTAATAAAGGGCCCAAATGTTTCACCCCTGGCTCCATGCAGCCTCTAGATGAGGCCAAGTTCTCTTTTTAGACATCACAAAAATATTTATAATATTGTCTTACTGAGCCTATAGCAGCAGCCCTGGACCGCTTGATTGATTAAGTGCAGCCAGTCAGAAGAGAGGGCATGTACAGATCAACCTGGAAGGCGAGTCCTCACCATGTCTGTGGGGGTTTCCCCCAGGAGCGCCGCTTTTCTCCCAAAGTCTGAAGAAACGTCAGGCGGACTGTGAAAGTGACTATTTGTCATCGTTAGCAGCACACCGTGAATCACGACGAAACACATCCTCCGTCCACCGCACCGTCTAGCAGGGGGCAGAAATATCCAGCGCCTGGGGGCAGTGATGGGGAAGGTACCTTGCTCAAGGGAACCTCGGAGCAACTTACTGGTCTGGGATTCGAACCCACGACCTTCTGATCCTGGGGCCCAGTCCTAAAAACTGCCCCCTTGGTGTGATTGTGGGCTCTGTGATGAACTGGCAACCCATCCGGAGTGCGTCTCCGCCTTTCAGCCTGCAGGTGCTCGGATCCAAACCCTCCGATGGGAGTTGCAAAAATGGACGGATGGAAAAGACTTGGTTTTATCCCATTCGTTTTTGCATATTTTACACCTGGATTATTTACCTGTAAAGTTCTCATCTAGATTTCTTTTTAGTAATAGTTAATTTCTTATATTTTTATATTTTATTCACATTATGCTCCTTCCTCGATTCTGTTGTATTCATTTTTTTTTTTTTTTCATGCTTTATATTAAAAGGTATACTCAATTATAGCCATCTCCATAAACTTTCCTGCTTCCTGACAAAGTCTTCCTGATCACAGCAGTCGGACTTTGAGAAACCTGTGGAAACTGACCAATCCCTTTCTGATGTTGGCATTCTTTGACATTTTTCCCCGCAGTGCTTTGATCGAATGGGTCTGTGATCCTGTTCTTCTTTCCTTGTGCTCCAACTGCAGATTAATTCTATTTAAATAAAGAGCTAGAAAGCAAATAGTTTTCTTACACTTTGTCTCAACATCCCTCTCTAAAGCTTTTCCATCCTGTCAACCTAAATAAACTGGCCTCTGCGTTGCTGCCCTCTAGTGGTGAGAAAGAGGAACTGCAGCTCTGTATCACCTGTTCACTGCTTGAAACTAGAAGCTAGATTTTTTGACATGACCCTTCTTCTCAGTCACCGAAGCCATGTTTATTCCTGAAGTCTGATTAGTCCTGGAGCTCTGAGTCTTCAGCATAACAGGGACTTTATGGATGTCTTTATGTATATGGAAATCCACCACGTCTCAGGGGATGGATCTCAACAATGGACTACACTTGTGTGGACAAAAGTATTGGGACAGCTCAATCACTGCTTGAAGTGTTGGCCACGCCCTTTTCCACAGGTGTATAAAGCCAAGAGTTCGGCTGTAGTCACACATCTGGAGGAAGGAGTCGTTCTGAAGAGTCTGGTCAATTCAAGCATGTCACGGGACGCCAGTCAGTTCATAAAACTTCTTCCTCGCTAGATATTCCACCTTATGTGGTATTACAGTAAAGAAGAAACGTTTAGGAACAAAAACCATGCAAATAGAACGGGTCTGAAGCACATTAACTGCACCGGGATCTTCACAGAATTGGTTTCTAAGATCAAGGAGCTGATTGACCAGCGCAGGGCCAGGCGTCGGACGGAGGGGTGTAAAATAGGCCAACAGAATCAGGAGCATGGAGATGTTCTATGGAGAATCTGGAGATGTTCTATGGAGTGGCAAATCACGCCTCCCTGATCGGCAGTCTGATGGAGGAGTCCTGCTTGGGCGGAGGCCATGAGAACATGAACTATCTGACTGCAGTGTGCCAGTTGTAAAGTTTGGAGGAGGAGGTATAACAGGACAGGGTTGTTTATCAGAAGATTTCAGTGAAAGACAGTCTTAATACAACAGCTTCCCAAGACATTTGTGACCATCTCCACAAACTCCAGCTCTGTTAAGACCAGGTTAGGTGAACTTGGCCCACACTGAGCTCAATCCCATTTAACACCTGGAATGGAGATTACGAGCCAGACCTTCTAGTCCAACATGTGGCCAATAGTATTCTGGATGAACTTCCCCCAAAAACACACAGCAAGATCTGGGGTGACGGACATATTTACACCTAGGGGTTTGTTACGGTGAATGTCCTGATACTTTTGTCCATATAGTGTAGCTGAACACGACAGTAGAAGCCTTGGCGTCTGAAGCTCATCAGGTCTTTAGTGGCTTCCACGCCTGGCTCTCAGATACGCCTCATCAGTTCCGCTCATTTTCTTCCTCTCCATCAAATACACACCCTTCTCACTCTAGTACCGAATAAAGATCTAGTGCATCAACCTTTTATCTCAAAACAGATTTCATTTAATGACTTTATTTTTAAAATAATTAAACATTTGTATTTCTCCAACCCTTCTTGACTTTCCGTAATCATTTATTCCAGGAGCTTCCGAAAAGCATGGGTCTTTTTTTTTTTTTGTTTGTTTTGTTTTTTTAATACCAGAGCGGATCCTCCAGGTTCCCACAATCCCGTTCTTCACCCTTCGCTCACACAATCTGCAGCAGTCCCCTCCCTTAACCCAAACATATCTGCAACTAAAAAAAAAAAAAACAAAAACCTAACTCTGTATGGTCAAACTTGAGGGAAAAAGGTAAAAACCAAAGAAAGAAAAAAAGAAAAACAGCATTTTAAATACCGAGAGGTGGTGATCAGTAATACCTCGACAGATTGGATTCTCTGTGAAAGATCCTAAAGAAAAATAATATATACATAAAACTATTCAGTGACTGTAGAGGTGAGTTATATCGACACTCAGAATCACAGTCATCGCTTCTACATACAACAGATCAGTGTGTGCTGCCCTCCACGGATTAACACCGAGAAAATCTCCGTCTCTCACACACACACACACACACACACACCCCGAGTGATCATAACAGATCCTTGATGTGAACCTCAGATGCCCATTCCTCCATCTCTCACTTGTGCACACTGTGTGTGTGTGTGTTAGCTTACTGATACCAGTGCCAGACTGGTGCTGAAGTGAGGGAAAAAGTCCAGACAACCAGGACTGAAGTGATCAGAATACTCCAGGCAGCACCAAAGAACAAAACGGAAAACAGTTGGGGTGGAGGTGTGTGTGTGTGTGTGTGTGTGTGTGTGTGTGTTTTTGCTGGTCGCTGTAACTGGACCTCAAAAAAATGTCCAGATTTTCTCCAAATGGAAATGACAGGACAACACAAGCGCTGAGGATCAATACAGAGAGATGGGCAGGGGGATGACTGTGTGTGTGTGTGTGTGTGTGTGTGTGTGTGTGTGGATAGTCCAGGTTAACAGGAATGGGTCCTTTTTTTTGTGTGTGTCTTGAAGGGTTGAATGACGGGAGGGTCCGATTAGCTTCTTTTGGCTGCTGATTTCATTAAATCTCCACAGTAGCAGTTCGTTTCAAGTCCTACTGTCTGGTCGAGTCCATTTTTTTTTCTGATTTTCTCTTTTTAAAGTCCTTTTTTTTTATATTTTATTTTCTTGTTCAGTGTAATATTTTTAAGGGAAGAAAAATAGAAGGAAAAAAATAGTTATTTACAGTGCTGTTGAAATAATGAAACAGACGATGGGAATCTACTGTAAAGTAAGTTGCACAATACAGAAAGGAAAGAAAATAATAATAATAATAATAATAATAATAAAACGAAATTAAACCCCAAAAAAACGACTCTGCGGGCGCCGGCCAACGTTCTGGGAGTGTTTTTCCGGAGGCGTTGGGAAAGCGGATCCAGGACGGCTGGCGCTTCGTTAAGTCGGAATAATGGCGTCGCTCTGCAGGCCTCGCTTCAGCTCCAGGTCCTCCAGCTTCTTCCAAAGCTCCTCTCGCTCCTTCTCTTTCTTCTTCTCTCTGTGAATGAAAGACAAAAAAAAAAGGAGGAAATGATGTTTCGTATACTCCGACAGTGTCATCCAACAGTACTTCACACAGCAAAAAACTGGCCGAAGTTGCAATACAGCACTGTGCAAAAGTCTTCAGCCCTTCCTTTCTTCATTTTTTGCTTTCACTCTGTTGGAGCAAAAACACAGTTTCATTCCCATCAGCCTGTTTTATCTTTTCATACGGAGTCAAACGATACAAAATACAAGGTTCCAGATAAAGGGGGTCCACGCCACGCTCAGCAGTAAACTAATCCCCTGATCATCTGGAATCATCTGCACCTGGTTCTTCACTGCTTCATGTCTCAAGTTTGATGCTTTGTTCTGCTTGAAGGTTCAGACGTAGATCACTGTGTGGATTAACCAACACAGAACTATCAAACTGCTCAGGTACAGAGACTGGACTGAACATGAGAGACAACAACACTGTCCTTCAGGAAGATCTGGAGAACTGCTCCTCAACATTAACAATACAAGAAAGTCTGACTCTTTGGGACAAAGAAAATATGTAGAAAAGAGGGGTGGCAAGACTTTTGCACAGTATTGTGTCAGAAAGCTTCCAGGGTGACTGCTGAAGAGATCACTCACACACACATGGGATGAATTAGGCATGTAAAAGTAGTAAGAGGTGGAGTATAAACTCAAAGTCGACTTCACCTCCAGCCTGCAGTGCTACTGGTCTCTACTGAGAAAAGAGACACTATGACGAGAGCGAGAGGCTTCAAAACTTCCTTACCTCTGACGATCTGATTTGTAAGTGGCAGTGAGTTCATCAAACAAAGTGCTGTTCATTTCCATGAAGGCTTTCAGAACGTTGTACACTAAAGCTACTATCGCCCTGAAACCAGGAGAGAGAGATTCGACTCAGCAAAACAGTGAAAGAAAACAAACACAAAGTTATACAAAGCAAGCCTAGGAGAAAAGTCAACAAACCAAACTGAGATATTATTGCAGGAATATAACCAATTGTTCCAAACTGATCAAACAAATCAATTTTCCAATCGTGTTTTTAGAAACAGGGTTCACTTACGGATTCCAGTGTTCTTTAGAAATCCGGTACAGACTGGCGAACATGATGGGCAGAATGACGTTGGAGTTTTCCTCAATAAGACTCATGATATACTCGTTGTTCCAATAATACAGAGCCCGCTCGGCCACCTACGTGCACACGATCAAATATGCTCAAAACACTGTCGAGTAAATAAGAACCAACAAAACCCTGCACGTTTCCCCTTTACGCTCTGCAACCTTCGCAAAAAAACTGAAACACCACACAGCAGGGCTGCGTAATATGACCGTATAAGGTTATTGTGATTAATATGACCATATTCTTTCCTGAGCGTCAGTAATGAAACAACACAGACAAGCTGCAAGTTCTTTTTCTAAGAGAGAATGTTTGGTCCTGTGTGTGGATTATGCACAGTGAGATGTTTTTAGATGATTTACACTTCTAGCAGTTGAGCCTTAAAGTAATAATGCAGCAAAAAGTATTGCTCGTAAATAGTATTCATTCTTGTTCTACTTTAGTCAATCTTTGGAGAAAGTGGTGTATCAGAGACCACAAGCAAACCTCCACCCTGTTTAGAAAAGGAAGTAGAAAGAGTGATCTAGTACGTGTGGAGCAGAACGTGACTGAAGTTACCTGGAAATGAGGGCTGGACACGCATTTGGAGATCTGCTTGAAAAGTGGCTCCTGGATTCTCACAAACTGCGTGGGCTCGATCACGTCCAAGATCTCCTCCAGCTCTCCCAAGAACATCACCTACACACACACACACGTTACACTATGTCCAAGCCAGCCAATAAACCGTTTGGGATATACTGCTCTTGCTTTAAACACAGAAGCCAAAATAGATTAGCATGAAGCAGCCCTGTGCTAATCCTGAGATAACTGACTTCAACACTTTAGCTCAAAAGTGCCGTCTCACTTGAGCAGGGTCATCATGTTAGAGATTTTTAGTTAAAACAAAGGTGGGAGACGTCACAAGGAGATGAATAAAAGGGACGGTTTTTGTTTTTATCCCCCCACAAGGTGGCTGTTCGGGTTCACTGTATTTACGGGACACACTTAAATACGTGTTCTGAAGCAGAGCAGGCTTGCTAGGTTGTGAGCTTACCTCTTTTTGACTGCAGGTCTTTGGCCAAAATTTGAGAAGGCCTCTAATGACCTGAGAGAGAGAGCGAGAGCGAGAGCGAGAGCGAGAGCGAGAGCGAGAGCGAGAGCGAGAGCGAGAGCGAGAGCGAGAGCGAGAGCGAGAGCGAGAGAGAGAGAGAGAGAGAGAGAGAGAGAGAGAGAGAGAGAGCGATCAATACTGTATGGGAAAGGTTAAGGCCTGTTTTGTTTGCTCAGAGAAGGTGCAGTCATGTAATTTGTTGAATGTCCAGCCAAGTACAGATGATTCACTTCACAGTTATTACCGTCAGACAGACATACAGCAGATTCATACTTGTTTAAAACCTTAGTTATTACTGTCAGACTGTTAAAAGCACACGCTGAAGATTCCTACTGAATTAAAATCAGGGCTCACCCATTTATCTATAGAAAACTGCTGTGTGCCAATTAATCCTGTTCCAGAAAAAAGCCAGTAAACTGAGATTACTAGTAAATGGAAACCTCACGTTCAGGAATAAAGACTGAAAGGTCAGTGGGGCACTTACTGGTTCTGTTAATGTTGGGTCTTTCTCTAGGAACTGTACAATACAATACGCCAGCTAAAAAAAGAAAAAAAGGAATAAAATCAGCAGCGAGATCAGAAGAGTTACAAACAGAAAAGACTCATGAACTTGTGTTTACCATGAGCTGAAAGTACTTTTGCTTGATTTTCCAGTAGGAGACAAAGTGTCCTGCATGGAAAATCTCCTGCCGTGTGAAAAAGCTACTCTGGCCAAGTCCTGACTTCTAACTGCTCAGAGTTCATGAGTGAAAACAGCTATGCGTACGTATCGATAACGTCGCAACTTTTAAAATTAATTTACTTCCCATTATTGAAGATCATCATCTCTACTGTCTTACCTGCGCATGGAAGAGGGAGAGACTCCTGACTGTGTGGAGAGGAATCAACACTTTCACCAGGAACTGCTTATGTTCTGCTTTTAGAGGTAAAGCAAAGCCATTGATAATGCTGCCGAGAGAGAGAGAGAGAGAGAGAGAGAGAGAGAGAGAGAGAGATCATCATCAACACATTAATGCTGTAAAAAAAAAATATATATATATATATATATATATACACACACACACACACACACACTCTGAACACGTGATAACATACCTTCCCAAAATTTCCAACAACTCGGCTACTCCGTTGAAGTGCTCAGTTTCATAAACAAAACTAGAGAGGAAAAAAAAAAAAAAAAAAGATCTGAGCAAGTTTTGACCATTAAAAAAAAATACTGACACTTTCGAATGTTTGTGCACAACAGTCCCAGAAAGCATGTTTCTCTGATGATTTGGGCGCGTAAACCTCAAACAGTTAAAACTGTGCATTAACAATGCTGTCAAAGGAAGGTGTGCACTCACCGTAGAAAAATATTATTTATCTGTTTTCGTATAAAAGCCCTCAGCCCCAGGAATTTGCCGTAGATTCTGTGTAAGACTGTCTTCAGATAGTCCCTCTCACGTGGGTCCTCGCTGTCAAACAGTTCCAGCAGCTGCGGAGGAACAGGAAACACGTACAGAAGATGAACGAGTCTGAGGGAACTGCAAGGAGATCTGAAGTCTGAAGAACGAGCGTTTCTGGAGGCGTGTGATTGGACTGACGCGATAGCCGCACTCACCTGTAAGACAAACTTCTGGTCTATGTACTTTTTGGCAATGCTGGGCTGGAACTCCTGACTCTCCAAAAAACGAATGAAGAACTCATACACCAGCTGAGAGAGAGAGAGAGAGAGAGAGAGAGAGAGGAGAAAAAAAAAAAAAAAAAAAAGATATGAGCACAAAGATATGAATGTCATTCTTAATTCTTACTTACATTAACTGGGGAAATGGGAAGGACAAAAGGGTCAAAGGTCACCTTAAGCCATATTCACAGGGGCAGAAAGTCTAAACAGATCAATGAATGAATAAACAAAAACAGCCTGCCACCAGAGGGCAGTAATGTGGGTTTCTGGTAGACTGGGACTGAAGGTGGGAAGTTGTCAAATCAAGAGTGCTTTATTTAAAAGACAAAAAAGTTCAACAATGAAGATGCTCCTTGAGATATAGATCTCATTTCTAAAGGAGTCCTGGGGTGAGAGAGAAAGAAAGAGAAAGTGGCGGGTCTCATGCAAAGAACACAAAACAACTAGAAAACAAGCTACAGAGGATAAAGAAAGGGACAGACACGGACACGCACCGCGGCCACTTAATCATAAACTCAGACCGTATCTTAACAGAGCTGCTCTTGTGTAGACTGCTTTCAACCAGGCAATTAACAGCATGTTTAAAAAAAAAACAAAACAAAAAAAAAAAAAACACAGTACTGTGCAAAAGTTTTAGGCAGGTGTGAAAAAAATGCTGTAAACAGAACGCTTTCAGAAATGGAAGTGTTCATTTATTTTCATCAATCGACAAAATGCAGTGAATGAACAAAAGAATCTAAATCAAATCAATATTTGGAGTGACCACCCTTTGCCTTCAAAACAGCATCAGTTCTTCTAGGTACACAGTCTGAAGGAACTCGGCTGGTCGGTTGTTCCAATAACTGTGTTTCAACCTCCGTGTGACGTTGATGATCATCAGTACCTGTTTGGTAAAACTGGTTGATCAGACACCGACTATAATCCTACAGAATCCCTGACTTTGTGCAAGTGTACCTAGAAGAACTGATGCTGGTTTGAAGTCAAAAGGTAGTAACACCAAATATTGATCCGATTTAGATTTTTCTTTTGTTCGCTCACTTGGCATTTTGTAAATTGATAAAAATAAACGATCATTATTTATATTTCTGAAAGCATTCATTTACAGCATTTTTTCACACCTGCCTAAAACTTTTGCAGTGCTGTGTATCTGAACGATGAAGAACAGGGTACAGGAGGCCGATAAACGAAGCTTCAGTCTGTAAATAACAGACTCCCCGTGTAGGTGGAGCTCAAAGTGGCCCCTCATCAATTCGTTACTTTTTTGGGCTCTACAGTCTGTTATACGGATATATTTGTAATATGCAAATTAACTTCAAACCAATCCGTGCTTTTGAAAAAGTGACCCCAGTTGCACTTTTTTTTTTGGACCCTTAAAGACGCTGATTTCATTTGTCATCTTTGTCACATTATTGATTCAGCAATGTGTTTATAATCTATAGCAGACATCATTTCTTTATATATAAATAGATCCCCGGTGGTGCAAAAACACTATTTCATGGCCGTCTTCTCTTCGTCATGTTGAGACGATTGAATGATATAAACTGTTTTAGTGATCCAGGCTGCAAAGTGCCTAAATACGGTTCTAGATAAAGGGGCTTCAACTGCTCAGCGTTCAACATCGCCACTATAAGGGGCTCCTTGGAGGCAAAATATGAAGAAATGAGGGGTGGCAAGCTTTTTGCAGTCCTCAGAGTTCTGTAACAGTGGTATTATACAGCAAGATCATCAATGCTAACGTTTCACCCTACACTACTGTGTAGCCCTACTAGTAACAGTAACTGAACAGAGTGCTTTAAAAGCTTCGAAAAGATCTTCACATGAATTTACCCAGAGCTGAAGTAGTCAGCCACCAGTTTAAAGGTTCTTCCCAAACAG
Source organism: Hepsetus odoe (assembly GCA_017165825.1). Taxonomy (NCBI): domain Eukaryota; kingdom Metazoa; phylum Chordata; class Actinopteri; order Characiformes; family Hepsetidae; genus Hepsetus; species Hepsetus odoe. The sequence continues at coordinate 2,151,131 of CM029367.1, forward strand.
TTTCCTAAAGCACAGGCACTCGTGGGCATCATTAGCATCCATTTGCTCTGCGATCAGAACTAGCACAACAACAGATTACAGACTATCAGTCAAAAGTCTGGACTCGCTGAACATGTGTCTGAAGTCATTTTAAAATGAGCTCGGCTTGTTCCTCAAGTTGAGCTTCCGATTTTCAGAAAAGCTACGTAAACTGTGCAAAGGTGATCGTAGAGGCACACTTGAGGGCAAAGCACGCTATTCTGGGTGACGCACGGATATCTGGTGTTGTGTCGATTCATAATGATCCCTCTTATCACACGCTGGAGCTGCCAGTTAAAACATTTACATTTGCGAAAACGTGGAAAGCTTTATTCACAGTGTGTTGTGCTGCATTATAGTCACATGTTCTGGTCAAAAGAAGCATAAAATTTCAATTTTAGAGAAAAGGTCATCAACCGAAACGATCGGCAAAAATAAAAACAGTCGATGGATTAACGTAGGTGTGGGTAATATACCGGTACAGCGGTACAAAAATACGGACGCAGCATTTTTCATCAGTTTATACCCTGTACTGCCCTTAACTCAGTTAAACAGGTCTAATTCTGCTCTGTAAAGAAATATCATGATACATTCAGAAAAGAATACAGTGATCATTGAAATGAATCATAATTACTGTTATTTTGTTTTGTTTTTTTTATTCTTTAAGTTTCCTTTCTTAAACTCTGAGGTCTCATTACTACTGTACACCTAACAACAAAGGAAAAAGTAGAAGCATCCCGACTTGCTGTACCGACATGTGTCCAGGGCTTCGTGCGGCAATACAACACCTCACATACTTGGACAATGAAATCACTAAACCCATCACGTGGTCTGGAAAGCAGTGGTCAACGTGCGCTCACAGAAACAGACACAAACACAGACGCGGCATCAGCCGAGCGAGCACCTGCAAGTGTGGCCACGACGCCTCTAAAGTGGGTTCGTCCTCCTCGGGGTCAAACTCGTTACTGTCACTGGGCGGAAGAGTCCGGAATATGTTGTAGGATACCTGCGGGAGCAGAGAGAGTGAAAAATGCTCTTAAAAGAAAACATCTTTCATTTTTTTGAAGCAAACAAATCCCCAAATGTTGGGACATGCTAGAGATTCCCTTTGTTTTCCTTTCGCACAAGACCAGCGAAGCTTATATGCAGCAGGTACCACTGATTCAGTAATCCAACGCTACAAAAATGGACAACTAGAACAAGTTTCAGGCTTCCAGATACTGTAGGCCTGTCGCTCACATACTTGTTGTGACCACAGATTGGGATCTCTGTGATCGTTTGTGTCGTTGAGCCACGGTTTCCATTATTCTATTAGACTGGACTTGTAGCTCCAGTTCGTCAAACACGTCCGGGCTGATCGACTGCATGTTGTGGTTTTTCTTCATCAACGAGGAGTTAAAAGCCCCGGAGGAACGAGGTGGTCTGATCCACTCACCATTTTGACGACCTCTGGGTAGGCCTGCTCCGTGAGGTAGCCTCGGCTGACCGTGACGTAGTCCACCAGCTCGTTCAGCGTGGATCGCTTGTACTCTTTCATCTTCAGGTCAGACAGCGTGTCCATGAAGTCGAACACCGTGCAGCACTGCTGCAGCTTCTTCAGGAACAAATCCGGCTGCTCCTGAGCAGGGACGTCTGACCGGAAACATACGGAAAAGGAGTTAACCTCGGTTTTATGCATTTAATCGGGGCAGTAAATGTACGCATTAAGGGTTATAATATGAATGCGAATCCAGCCTAAAAGCAATTGAAATACAAATAAAAAATATGAAATATGAAAAATGCCAAAACCTTTTAGCCCTACTCCCACCCATGTTGGGATATAGTTAAATATTAGGAAAGTTGTCATTATTATTCAAAGCATACAGTATTAAAAAGTAATGAGCATAGATCTAATCGACTACATCAACATTTTACAGCAACCACTTGTGGAATCTCTGCTGAACCAAGCTTCATTTTGACCCACTGACCTGTTTACCACTCAAAGTAATTACTCCGCTCAGGTAGATTTTAATCAGTGAATCGGGACAGCTCCAGTTCATACACATTTGAAACGACCACAGTTTCCCAGAATCATGTATAGTTAAGAACAAACTTCCTCCAGTAACAGCAGGTTTTAGTGGAACTGGTGCAGTGATACAGTACTGTGGTTATGAAGTGGTCACAGGAGATGCATTTTAGAATCAAAACTATTAAATCTCGCATATCAGTTTGCCCTTAATTGCATGGATGTCACTTTAGTAGAGTGACAACGTCCTGTGACTGGAGCTCGGTATTAGTTCGGAGTAAATAGATCTCTAGGAAGAGCTGTGTTTGTATAAAGTAACAGCATGTGCCTTAAAACACACACACACACACACACGTGTGCAAATAGGGAAAACCCCCAGCCTGAGAGAGAGATTCTGACAGGTGGAGTGTGAGGGAGAAATGTGCTTTAGGCATGCATGCAAACACACACACACACACACACACACACACACACAGCATGCAAGTTCTCCCAAGCAGCTCCAATTTATCCTCATTCCACTTTAACATCTTGCCCACTAAACTGTGCAGAACTTTTGAAAAACGGTTGCATTTCCCATTCAGACGACAGACTGGGAACAGAAGTGTAAAGGACGCTGCGGGGTTTATTTTAGTGGGACACACTTGCGTGTGTAAACACATACTGCACATTTTCTTCTCACACTAGTCCTGCCGACCCATCTCCTGCTCCATGGGTGATAAAAATCATTATCTTTCAATGGGAAAGATGAAGTCTTAATACAATGTTTACGCTGATTCTTGTCAATATTGCATTATTGGATATAATGTAGCATCTTAAAAAATTATTACTACAACAGCTTATTGTTAATCCCTCCTTGAGGGCTGCAGAATATGCCCCTTCCTGCTTAGAAGGTGGCGCTGGCGAGACCCCGTCCCAGCTCTTTTAGACAGGTTTGCCTGCTAACGACGTCGGCCATTAAGGACATTAGTGTCACGATTCAGTGTACCCATGTAATCAAAAGCAGCTCGTTCAGCTAAACGGCAGCCGTCACCCAGGAGGCTTGTTATGAACAGACTTCAGTTTCAGGCACGTCTGCTAAATGGAGATTTTGGAACGCAGTACCACTTCACTTAAGGGATGGGGGGGGTACAAAGTTGCACAAAGCTAGGGCATTATAAACATCTGCCCGACAGGTTAGGGCCTCTTAACAAGACGCAACAGACATGATGAACAAAGGAGGCTTCTATAAGAGGAGTGAACAAGGAGGTGAAGACTGAAACATAGCTCGCATTCTTCTGCACTTGGAAGTAAAGGTCAGGCAGGTGCTGCAGGTGTTCCAAGTTCACAAGGAACTTCGGCTTGTCAAGTGTTCACTTTCCTCAACTCCCGTTCCTGAGAATAAGGATAGTCTCACTCCTGTCCTTGCTGGCCATAACGATGGCGTTGTAGCAAAGTAGGCTGTGCAATCACCTTTCGGCTGCTCCCGTTTAGGGGTCACCACAGCGGATCATTTCTCCGTGTCTTCCTGTCCTCTGCATCTTCCTCCTTTACACCGTCCCCCTGGATGTGCTCTCTAACCACATCCATGAACCTGTGCTTCCTCTTCTCAACATCCTTCTCCCTGTAATACTCCTCGTCTCTCCTCTGCACATGTTCAAACCACTGCAATGTGGCTTCCCTGCCACTCGTGCCTGATCCTGCCCATGCACGGCCCTCCCAACGAAAATCTCAGTATCTTTAACTCTGACGCCTCCTGCAAGGGAGTCGGTGGGGGATCAGAGTCAGTAAGGAATCAGCATTACGATGATGCACAGCGTTGGTCACTTTTTTGGAACTTAATAGGCTTGAAAGGATAAATATTGTTATCGTCCCTTTCCTTAAATGTTTTATTTGCGAGGTCATTTGCTTGTCATTGCGAGGTCAAAGCACAGCAGACAATGAACCACAACGAAATTGGACCTCTGCATTTAACCCATGCACACTCAAACCTGTGGGCAGCTATTGAAAGTGCCCCGGGGAGCAGTGACTGGGACAGTACCTTGCTCAAGGGTACCTCAGGGCAACCCACTGGGGGAGGGAATCGAACCCACAATCTTCCAATCCGGGGCAACTCCCTAACCACTAGGCCACCGCTGCCCCGTATGTCTGAAATGTAAGGCCAGCACATAGACAGAAATCCCTGCTGGACAACCTGTTTTCAAAACATGCCTTTAGTTTGATTTCACAGAATAAAACCGTCCACACCTTATTCAGCCCACAGCAGTTCAGCCCCTCCCATTCCAAGCGTTTCTGCATTTAATTGAGCTGCAGCCAATTAGAAAAATCAGCCTCAAAAAGGGACGAAAACAAACAAGGCTGTTTAATTTGCAGTTAATCCCACAATAGCAGTACGGCAGAGACCAATTTTGCATTTGGTTAACCAACAACATTTGTGCAGACCAAGAGCCCCAAACTCAAGACAGGTGTTTCCAACAGGGATTATTCTGCCCTGCACGCACCACATGAATGGAATTAGGCCAAAACTACACTAAAACAATGTTTAGAGCGTTACCGTTTATTTATAGCCCTTTCATGTAATTTGAGGAACGTTTTGGAGCCATTACACTGTTTGGATGTCCAGTTCTGTTCACAAGCACTGGGTTAAAATCAAGTTTCATAGTTCCAAAATGCACAAGAAATAGGAGTTAAAGAGGTTTCTGAACAGAGTTTGAGCTCTCTACACAAAAAAACCCAAAAAAAAAAAGAGACAGACAGAGAGATGCAGAAAGAGAGCAGATCACATTGAAAGTAGGGAGAGAAACAGAAAGTGTTGATTTGACATGCCTGACCCCTCCCTAAGTCCACCTTGCAAACACCCCTCACCTCCCCTTCCCCCCCAAAACACACTCACCCAATTACTTCACACTTCCCTCTCTCTGACTCTCTCTCTTTCTCTCCGTGGCTCCGAAAGTAAACGAGGCCGGTTTGCGGCCAAAGCGTTTGAAAAGCGTGTACGTGTTAGAAGGTCCCGGCGCAGGGACTGAGCGTGTGTACGGAGACGAAAAAGTGACGGTTCCTGCACAGGACGGTACGGTCAGGATCGGGTTACCAGGGGCAGAGCTGACCCCACGGAAACTATGAACGGGTGGAGAGAGGGATAAGGCCGAAAGAAGACCCCCTTCCCCGCCCTTCCTTCGTTCCGTTCGGTCTTCAGTTCTATTTTCTGCCCTCCTCTTTTTAAACGCTCTGCCCATGAGGTCAGAGACGCCGCTGGACCTCTGGCCCACAACAAGGAGAGAGAGAGAGAGAGAGAAACTCCAAAGAGCGATGGAATCAACAAGGGCTGCTGTACAGCTGTTGATTTGGATCCTGAGGACTCGTTAGTGTAATTAATTATGTGAAAACACATCAAACTGTGCAGAGCAGACAGCCAGAAAGCTGTAAACAGTAAGAGGACAGCAACAGCATTACCGCACAGTACCCAGCGTCGGATCTGATCGCAGCTCATCGTGGAATTGTTTTATTAATACTTTGTTTAAATGGCTTAGTCTTTGCTTATTTATTTATTTATTTATTTAGAAGAAAGCACATTTTATTGAATACATAAATTACCTTTTGAAAATGTTATTTTAATAAAAATAAAAGCTTAATAAACAAAATAGTCAATTTCTTTTTCCTGTCACCATTTCATAGAAGACAAAAGTTATATATATATATATTTTTTTTTAAACCTTCAATCACCATCCATTTTTAGATTCTTAGAAACTCACAATATTTAATCTACAGTTCCCCCTACTGAACACTGTGAAACACTACAACCCAATAACAGCTCGATGCACATACCGGCGTGCAGCCTCACTCTCTCTCTCTCTCTCTCTCTTTTTTGCTTTGTGAACTCTCTCAAAAGGTGAGCAGTACAGTCCTGCATAAAAGCGCACGATACCGACTGACAGCAGCCGATGTAACGCATCTCAGTAACGATCAGCGTTTCTCTCAATCACACACACACACACACAGCTCGGTGACATTTAATTAAAAGCCCGGCTGTGAGGTTTAGGAGGTCCCCGCTGTTCCTCCGACCCTTAATCCTCAGAGCCTGCAGGGGTTCGGGTCACGTTTAAGGTCGATTTCAGAGACATGTCGGATTTTATCACACATTGCTGTTCAGGCTTCTCAGAGAAACTCCCGTGACACGCTGCCACTAATGCACGTTCCTGTTGTCGGCTCTCCAGGTCAGTTCCTGCCACCGGTCTGCCCCAAAACCACACCCGCGTGGTCAGTTCCCCTCCTGAGGTGAGATCCAATCATGGTCATTCTTGCTAACCTGATAAACTCTGTGGCTGATGACTAAAAGTACAACCACTGTAAACTTTACTGACCTCTTTATTTCTACAACCATTCCCCTGCACAGAGCCTTCTCTAACTCTGGCTCTTTTGAGACACCTGTGTTGGAAATGTCAGGCTCTATGGTTAATTACTGGTTTATTCTGGTTCACTTTGACCACACCCTTCCAAGGGTGGGGCGTCCCATTTCTTGTCGGGAAAAGTGAAGTGTTGGGGCTACATGGCTCTCCAGCTGATCTTTTTCCCCCTGCACCACTGTACAACTTACTGTCTTGGAGCGACCCGAGGTTTTCTTACGGCTGCCTGCTGAGATTGAGGAAACATGACTGAGACAAGTAGAAGCTGAAACATGAGGACGTGGAAGCAAAGTTGTTTCCTAGAACTTTCAGCGTCGGAACAGAAGCCCTGGGAAACAGGGCTCGGAGAATATACGGCTGATCTTTTGTTGCTGGGGAAATAACGTCATTTTGAGTCAAACTTCATCACTCAGTCACAAAGTCAAGCAAAAGTGTTGAACCACCACTCATTTCTTCACATTTTGCTCCTCAAGAGCCAGACTTTGTATATTTAACGCATTACTGAGGAACAGTTCTCCAGATCTTCCTGAAGGACGATGTTTTTGTCCTTTTCAGTCCAGTCTCTGTGCCTGAGCAGTTATAGAAGCAGTGTGTGATCATCTCCAAAGGGAAAACAAAAGGCGGCCAAATAGTAGCTTTGGGACGTCCTTCAAGAAGCATGGAGAAGTGTTCCTGACTTAAAGAAAGGAGCTGGTCTAAGAGAGTTTGTGCTGAAGAATATCGGTGGTGAATATTGACATTAAAGCTATTTGGAATGAAACTCTGTGTTTAGACTGGACTTATTTGTATGTTTGCACAAGTTGCAATACATCACTGCAGCTTGCGTGTCATTTTCTTATAAAACCTACACAAAAGATGGCAGGCTCATGGCCGGGCTTCTCACAAGGGCTGGTAAATTCCCCACTCTACACTAATTTTCCAAGCTAGTTTCAGGAATTAATCCTACCAACTAAACTGGATACAAATAACCAACATCTTCACAGACACTGAACTGCGCATTAAAAATTCTCCATCCATCCGAGCCACTCGAGACAAACCCCGGTGCTCGCTGGACGAGAAGTGGAGATTTTCATCAAGAGCGGCAAACTGAGATTTGCAATTTATGATCTTCACGAAAAACAAACAGGCTTATCAATGAATAATTTTGTTCATTCTGTGAACTACTGTAAAAGCTGTACCATCCATATGTTTTCAATCTATCTGAATGACGATATTTATACAAGCCCAGACAATTTTTTTTCAACTTTCTCTGCCCTTTTCCATCAAAAGGGAAACAGTTCAGTTTAATATTCTTTGAACTTTGGTGCCGTTTGCGGAACCAGACGTATTATCAACAGACGAGGGGTTACGCAACAAAAATTAACAAGAACTAGAGATGTCGTCATGTTTCAAGAAGAAGAAGAAAAAAAATATTACATTTCTTTGTTCAAGCTGGGAAACAAACTCCGAACCGATTTGTTTTCTGGACAAACCAGAATGGAGTCGGTTCCCTGCGAGTGGAAAAGGGCGGTCAGAGATCTCGAAATATAACAGACAACAAACAGACAAAGCGTGACGGTGGCTTTCATTAGTTGCTCAGAGAGAAATGACTTTATTTTGGACACTAAAATGACTTATAGCTGCTGGCGAACGTGCAAGTTCGCGCTGGGGGTTTACAGCCTCCGCAAAGGACAAAGGACCCAAAAAACACAAGTAAATAAACAGGACGCTGACGCGTTACCTTTGAGCAGAGGGAGGGGAGTGAGCTCGATGGGTTTGCCCTGAGAGCGAAACTGAGAGGAACTCTGGGAGCGCTTCTGCTTGGCCTTCCTGACAGATTTTCGGGAAAACCCGTCCACTCTGTCGACTGATGGAGGTGTGGTGGCTGCTGAGGACATAGCCCTGGAAGAGACACACATGCACACGCAACGTTTATTAACAATAACAAAGCATTTGGCTAGACCAGCTTAGCAGTTTCTAGTTTTTTAGGCATTTTTAACAGATTTTTTAAATGTTTAAGAATATATAACACTGATCATTTTTCAATTGTACAGTTCAAAATTGTTATATCACCATCAACATTTGATAATTATATCCTGCAACACTGACTATATCGTAAATGGGGGATTTTAATAATAATATAAAATCACAATTCGATTTATTTCTCCCCCTCTGGACTAGTGTTTAGGCCATGTTTTACTAGAATTTACATTGCAGCCTTACATTGTCATGATGAAACGTTTCCTGCTGAGCTCTGACAGACAAACTAACATTGTCGCTCACGTGTTGAAGATCACCATTTGTATCACTCCCCCAAAACTTCCATGTATGGCGCCGTGTTTCCCAACACCATGGAGTCCCCCCCCCCCCAATTCAAGCCAAATTTGCAACACAGATCCATGATCCGAAGGTCCTGCATGACTGTCCAGTGTCAGCTGAACATTTAACTTTAAAAAAGTTTATTTTAATAACAGTTAATATGTAACATCAGACTGTGCTCATCGAATGTGAAGTGTACAGACCTTGGAGAAAAGTTCACCAAAATGACTGACATGTCGTGTCACCGGTGGACTTTCTGAACATTAGTCCTCTAAAAAGCGCCTCCAAGGTTTATAATCTGAGCCTTGTCATTACAGCTCAAATCGAGGGATATCCCAAAATCTGCTCCTTCAAATAATACTAGAGCCACGAAACAAGCCATCGCTCTCCGAGTCCGTCAACGATTAGTAACATTTAAAGAAATTGGAATTAAACTGTACAGACAAACTTCAGCTCTGTGGCCATTTAAAGCCTTGCAGTTGTTCTCGCATCTGTTATATTTTAAACACTGGAAACAAAATCAGTGACTCAATTTTAGTCATACAAGAAAAAAAGGAAGGAAAAAAAAACAAAAAAAAAAATACCAACCAAAAGAAAAACCCATTCTGCATTAAATCTGCCTAATCACTTTTGTATTAAATATGAATTTTAACTCAAGTTGCTTTGGAAATCAGAATTTTTTTTGTGTATTAAAAGAATCAACACAAGTGATCTAAGAAAATTAAATAGTTTAGTTTAAAATGAAGTCTATAAATTAACGTTAAACCTGATTCAAATAAAAAAAATGCATTTAATGACAGTGATGTTATGTTTCTGCTCTTAACTCAGTTTGTGAAGCACTGTAAAAACACATTACCTGCAATTTTATGATTTTCATGAAATATAATTTGTGTTTAAATGATGAAACTTTCACTATCTACATTTCTAAAATGATAATTACATAAATAACCAAACCTGAGTAAATGTCAAATGGCTTTCTCTATTTAAAAAAAAAAAAATGAAAGGGTGGAAAAACCATTCAGATTCGTTTCATTTTTACTGCATTACAACCGAGTGACTCACTGAGGGACGATTCCAAAGTCCTTAACGGAAAGTCTGTCCACCCTGAAGGACTTGAGTGAATGATCTTCTGCTTCATTAAATCCTCTACAGCTCAAATCTAACTTTTTCTGATCTGAGCCGATGTGAACAATCCCACGGCAAACTTTCCTTCTCCTACAGCTGAAAGATTGTCTCTGGCTCCACCTGACTTCCTGTTTGAGTCTGTTAACTTCCTGCTGACCTCCATCCTGTCCTCTTTAATCCTTTTACAAGTGCGAGAGCGGGCCTCTTGCGTAAGAGTCGCCGAGAGCCGGTCCTCTCCGTTCTCTGCGCGTGCGGCAGAGATCATCTTTAATGCCATTCATCTTTCTGACTCGCTCTCACGCGAGAATCACGAGCCGTACCGTTTGCCCCGGAGGAAGCAGAACGACGCCTGGGATGAACGCGCTCATCCGAAATGCGTTCCCGTCTAAAATCACGGCTGAAAGGATTTGCAAAATGGTAAAAAAGGTGTTGAGAGCAAAATTAAAGCGGATATTTCTGTTGATAACTGCATTGCAAATAGGTGGAATCAGAATCATCAATATGAGAGTTAAAGATTTCAGATCATATATGCGCTTCTCCATTCATTCATATATATGTATGTGTGTGTGTGTGTGTGAGAAAGTGACGACCCGTGTCATTGTGAAACGCAGCACAACACAACGACATTCAACCTCTGTGTTTCACCCATACACACATGTGCAGCAGGGGGGCAGCTACTGAAAGGGAGCAGTGATGGGGACGGTACCTTGCTCAAGAGTACCTCAGGGCAACCTACTGGTGAGGGAATCGAATCCACAATCTTCCAATCTGGGGCAGCTCCCTCACCACTAGGCCACCGCTGCCCCCATATATCAATATAAGAAGGAAACTGCAAAAATGATGAATTTCTAATAAACTGCCACCTCAAATCCTCCAATAGCAAGGAAGTAATGCTAGTGCTTTTTCCCACCTTACTGTTGGTAAACTATAATGTGCCTTTTTATTAGGAACACCTGGTCTTTTTAACAGAAGTGCGGCGGTGCGGCTTAAATCAGGGCAGTTCCACACACCTGGACAACTCAACAACGATGGGTCATAAATTATACTTCTGCTGTACAAAACATTTAAGGCTGCTTTCTCTGTACTTGGACTCTGAAGTCGTTTTCATGTGGTCTGAATATTTTGTTTACTTTATACTTTATTGCGATAGCTATATCTGTCTGAAAACTCAATTAACATTCTGCTTGTTTTGGCAGTTCACTCTAAGGCAAGATACAAGGTTCTAGATAGAGAAGTTGCAAACACTTGACATTCAGCATCAGCAGTAAACGAATCATCTGCACCTGTTTCTTCACTGCTTCATGTCTTCAGTTTGATGCTTTGTTCTGCTTGAAGGTTCAGACGTAGATCACTGTGTGGATTAACCAACACAAAACTATCAAACTGCTCAGGTACAGAGACTGGACTGAACATGAGAGACAACAACACTGTCCTTCAGGAAGATCTGGAGAACTGCTCAGGTACAGAGACTGGACTGAAAATGAGCAACAACACTGTCCTTCAGGAAGATCTGGAGAACTGTCCCTTAACAATACATTAAAAATACAAGAATGTCAGACTCTTTGGAGTAAATTCTGAAGAAATTAAGACTCATTAAAAAATGTTCACAGTAGTGTAGTTCCAGGACTTCGATGTCAGTCTTAACTTTGCATCACCAGCAGCCAGATACTCAGTGTACTGAATTAAAACTTGTTTAGCACCCTTCAAGATTTTACTGCCACAAACCAGCTAATGCGTATGATGGGTGTGGCCAGTTCTTCTACAAGAAGGAACAAGGATCATTAAGACGAAACTGGTCTTTCCAAGAGGCTGGAAACAACAACAACCACCAGCACATAGTAACTAGACAAACTGTGCAGTAATGATCAATTGATTAGATTTCTTTGATTGTCATTTGATGTCATGACGCTTAGACTCTCACACTTTCTATAAGCTAAAGCTTTTGGTTTCTTTTAAATGAGCCATAATGGAAAAAGAAAAAATGAATCAAAAGTATTTAGAGGCTTGCATAGTTATCCCATGACATCTTGGTGAAGCGGCGGCATTCAAAACCATATACAGATGTGCATTCTTTATGTTATTTCCATTATAAAACTGGCCAAAATAAGGAAAAGAAAAAGAAAAAAAGAAAAAAAACAAACAAACAAAAACAACACACACAACATGGCCCAAATACTTATAGCAAAAACCTGCCAATTCTGACGACGGCGGATCATGCATCCCTAACCGGTATGAGGCTTTACAACTAATCAGTTACAGGATACGTTTGCACAGAAATGAGGCACAATAAAACCTCCTGTCTTTCAAAAACACTGCCTGAAAACCACAAAAAAAAAAAAAAAGAAAAGAAAAGAAAAAAAAAAAGGTCACAGAGAGCGTCACAAACGGCAGCAGTTTTATGCAATCGTTCAGCTTCAACCCCGCTTTCACATACGGTTGGCAAAAGATACATACTTGGAGAAATTTTCACAATATCCCAAAGATGGAATGGCAAAAAAGTTATGTTATGTGAACAAGACTTTGTGAATCCAGCCAAATATTCTTCACATGGCAATGTCTGAATTTGACCAATCAACCAAGTGGGGCTATGGGCAGCCACACAGACCAGGGAGCAGTGTTGGGGACAGGATCTTGCTCATAGGTCCCTCAGGGTAACGTGCTGCTCCGGGACGCGAACCCAAAATCTTCCGATCTCTAACCAGACATAAAAATGGTTTACACGTCGCTAAATTTAACCAAGACTAAAAGGAGCAAAACATGCAGCTGGTCAGAGTTTAGCCAACTGATTAAAATACGATCTGAAAAGCATAAATGACTGAATATTTTCCATCAGTAGAGAAGATGCATGATACTCATTACACGTCAACTAAGGCAGCAAGAATTTTCCGTTTTGAAAACTGAGGCCTAGAGTTTAGCAAAGTGCAATAAACAGCTAAAGTTATTCAAGATCATTTCCAGTTTGAGTGAACGACTACTTTGATTGAACAGTTTTGACACCGTGTAACTCAGTCTAGTTCAATACACGCAACCACAATCAGGAAGAAAGCCGTCAATGACAGTTGTCCAGAAGACGATCGTTGACACCCACGGGACGGTAAGCCCGAGAATGACGCTGGCTGTTCACCCAGTGCTGTATCGATGCATAATAATGGAAGGATGACGAACAGAAAGTGTGGGTGGAAAAGGTGCACAAGCTACGACCCTAACAACCAACGACTGTCAAAGAAAGTCCTTTCAGGGACTCAGGAGGCGAGTCACATTCCTAATTTCAAACCAATCCTGAACGTCAGAGATGTCTCACCTGGTCAAAGAAGAAAACAACCTGCTGGGTGCTTCAACGTCCACTTTTCGGATGAAAGAAAATGTTGCATTTAATTGGGAAATCAAGGTCCTAGATGATGACAAGCTACGGTTTTTGAAGTCTGGTGTGAAATTTCCAGTCTGTGATGATCTAGGTTGCCAGGTCCTGTGCTGGTTTTGGTCTGCTGTGTTTCCAGAGTGAAAGCAAGGATACTTTAGAGCACTTCATGCTTCTGATGAGCCACAGGGAGACACAGATTTCCTTCACCAGGAGGGCTCAGCACCTTCCCACTTGCCCATAGCTACTACAAAATGGTTTCTTAACCAAGCTGTTACTACGGTTTACCAGCCACCAAACTTGCCAGACAATCTATGATCTATCGTTGAAAAGATGAGAAATATTCCACCCAAAAATACAGACACGCTCAAGGCCGCTACAAAAGCAACCCTGAGAAGTGCCGCAAGCTGATCTCCCTTCATGCCACATCTCGCTGATGCATTCGTCTCGAAGAAGCTCCAACTAAAAACGGACTATAGAAATTAACATGCGTTCCAGAAGCAGGACCTTTCGGGTCGACGTTTCGGACATTTTTCCTCTTTGAATTCAATTACGAAACAAATGTTACGCAAATAATCTTATTCTGTTTATTGAGTACTACACCATCCCCACGTTCAAACAATACTAGAAAATTTCACGCAGAGAAAATGAACCCATGTGTTGGAAATGTTTGAAAGACTTCTTGCTGGTGAAATCTTACCTGCTGCTTGTTTGAACTGACATTTATTAAGCTCTGCATGGTCGGATGCATATAAATGATTCATGTTTCTTTCTACATCTCTGATCGACCCATTCATGTCCAATATAATCAGGATGACAGAAAAATGCCTCATACCTCGATCTTAACTGTCAAAACCGATGCAATTTCATCTAATCCATCTTTGAAGAACAACCAGCTTTTGGATTTTTGTAAATTGACATGCCATTTTCCTGCTTCTACTCTCAAATTTAGATTGACATTTTAGAGCTCGGAAAACCAAAAGAACGTTTCAGATGCGAATATTAAGGAGTGTCAACTCAAAGTGCACCAAAATGATTGGGCCATGTCCCAAACTAAAACCGCACGCTCCATACTGAGAATCAGGTCAGCAACACTCGTGATGGGACATCATGAAGGACATGAACGCCTTATGAATATTCAGATGAGTAACACTGGCCAAAGTGTTCCCAAAATCTTTCAAAGTCCCGGACACAGAGTTTTAAAGTACAATATGAGGGATTTTTCAAGGACCAGTTTACGTTATATAGTACAGATTTAGCCCAAATCCTGCAGAGTAGGTTTGGTTGGGAATTAGTTGATTGTAAACGTATGGAGATGTCTTCATGTTAACGTAGATGAATAACCACTTTCAGTACTCAAAATGCAGCCCAACACCCTGGATATATATTTTTTAAAGCCATTGGTAGGGATGGGAAATAAGATTAGGGTTTTCTATCATTATATAGTCAGAAATTAAACAACACACTCGCAAACTGGTCCTTCTGAACTGGATGTAATCCAGTTCGGTGTGCCTAATGTCATAAACATGTGAATACAGCGTTTTTCGATGACAATACCCGCTCCTTGTCTGTCTAAACTTCAGGTTACCTCACCCACAAACAAAAAAGGACAAATCAAGATTGTTTCTTCACATATCGAGGTATATATTCCCCGATATCTTCCACACCTAAATCTTACACCAAATCTTATAGTCTACGGAGCTTGTAGAGACCGACGTCCGGTTCCATTCGCCGCCACTGTTCTCTTCAGGCTTGGGCGCCAGTCTGGGCGACGGTAACTACAAATCGGTGGGAATCTCACCTAAACTGCCAGCTTCAACTGTAAGCGATTCAAATAAGTTGAAAAAAAAGGCATTTAAAGCGTTCATTTCCAGCCACTGATCCCAAAATACAAGCCGGACAGGAGTTGAAGTCTGCTGTCAAAAAAAAAAAAAAAGTGGGACCAAACAGGCCTCACTGGTGAAGTTGGTGTAAGCAGACTATCTGAATCTGGGTTCTTACAGGCTTGCCAACTAAACTGATGTACTTTTGTTAACAATAAACAGCTAAAAGCTGTCCAACCTGTGCTGCCAAAGAGGTCCAAAGCACTCCTGGGCATGATTATTTATTTATTTTTATTTATTTTTTATTTATTTATTTTACCCCCGTCCCACCCATTTTACCCCCATGAAAGGCTTGATGAGGAGATCATTAGATGAAAAACTTGTGTTCAAGCACAGAATGAAGAGACTTGAAATAAATGAACTACAGGAAAAGGATTTCCACAAGACAGAAAACCAGGGATGTGTTCGTTAAATCTTGGGCTAAGGACCCACAGAGGCCTACATTAACATTAGCTCCATAAACCACCAAACCCGGGGTCAGGAGGACTAATATGCAGCTATATATGTCCCGAATCCCGTGATTAAACTGTAAAACGATCGAAAGCTGCTAAAATAACTCGTTTCTGTCATTTTTGTGGTGTTGTTTAGCATCTCTGAGGGCGCCGGCTAGCCTAGCCTAGCCTAGCTTAGCATTTCTCCTCACTGAGCGGCTAACTCGCCGGCTAATGCAATATAACGTGTTTTCTTCGCTTTTGAACAATTCGCCAATTCACTCTTACCATCCGTCCCGTGCTTTTTTGTAAAAGTCTAGACAAGAAGAGGTACGTTCGCTGCACCTCGCGTTTAGCTTAGCGGCTAGCTCGCAGTTTAGCCAACGGAAGGAAACGCAAGAGGAAAATAATTCGGCAAGAAAGGCGAAAAATGAGCAGAAAAGAAAGTGCGAAAAAATCAAGTGAACGCACAGGTAAAAAGTAAAAATAGTAATTGTTTTACATTTTGATACGGGGAGGTGGTTGTCAGGAAACAGAAGCAGGAAAAAAATAAAAAATAAATAAGCGCTACCCGTCCGGAAAGTAAGGGGGGGGGTGGAAGGAGTAAAACTTTACCTTGATCCTCTGTGTTTCGGGGAACGAAGATGTTGATGCTTTTTTTCTTTAAAACGCGTCTCTGTTAACAAATCACAAGCT
Source organism: Hepsetus odoe (assembly GCA_017165825.1). Taxonomy (NCBI): domain Eukaryota; kingdom Metazoa; phylum Chordata; class Actinopteri; order Characiformes; family Hepsetidae; genus Hepsetus; species Hepsetus odoe. Next base: position 2,167,324 of record CM029367.1, read on the forward strand.
CCCAGTCCCGTTTTCAGTGCAAGAGCCAAAAAAGGGCCTTTAAACTGCCAATCCCACAACTAGCTTTTTACCTTCTAGTGAAATAATCCCATCAACGATGAAATATGGATGCATTTAAAAAGAAAACAAGATGCAGCTAAAACAGACTCATTTCGTGCGTCGATTAAATCCCCCTTCAGTGCAGCCCGTGCTTCTAGATTTCCTCCTGTAATCTTTAAAGTGTCTTTAATTTGAGAGTAATGATCTCTCCCTTCACCTATTGTCAAAACTACAGGGCGCACATCATACTGAGCGAAGCTGGGCCTGCCACCGAACATGATTGGTGGGTTTGAAGACAGTCCGCGTCGCGATTGGACGATATCCCTATCAATCACAGTACAGCGAAGGTATGTAGCGCGAGGAGGGCGTTTTTTTTTAGTCCCACCCCCACATACTTCTCCCGCCCTGCCGCGATGTGATTGGCTGGGAGTACATGTACGAGACCTTGGTGGATTTTCATAAAGAAATAATGCAAAATATGCTTTTTTGGTTGTGCAGTTTATAAAAACACAAAATGATTACCTACTTTTAGTATAAATTTAAAAAGGGGTTAAAATAAGAGCTTTTTGTCTGATTTTGAGCTGTTATGTTGTGCCTAACCACTAGCAATGGCTCCAGGATTGGATGGACATGGGTACGAATCCCAGACCAGTAGGTTGCCCTGAGATACCCTTGAGTAAGGTACCATCCCCATCACTGCTCCCTTGGTGCTTTAAACAGTATTTATATTTATAATGTTCATTTTTGGCCTGTCTAGCAATGATTGCTCCCATTATTTGATGGATTTATAGATGGATATTTACAAGAATCAGCACACCTCCTTAATTTTTAATGGCTCATTGAGGAACAGTGCTCCAGTTCTTCCTGAAGGACAAAGTTTTTGTCTCTCATTTTCAGTAGTCTCTGTACCTGACCTAACTTAAGGCATGAAGCACTGCAGATGATTCCACATGATCTGGCCAGTGGTTAGTTTACCACTAGAACTGAGCAGTTGGAAACCCTTTAACTTAAACTTTGAATCTTGATTGCTGAGGTGGGCACACTTTTGAGAACCCAGGACAAAGCCTTCAGGTCAGATGAGGCTGCCCTAGCGAGGGCAAACCTTTCACCTTTCTTTCCCTGTGCCTGTGATGGTGAGGCCTCCCTTCCAGATGTGCTGAACCACTTAAACGCAAGGTCTGATGCGGGAAACAACACGGCGATGAGGAAGTCCATCCCTCTTCCTGACCAGCAGGTTCTCTCTGTCTTACCACAGCTGAGGTGAGAAGATCTCTGCTGAGAGTCAACGGACAGAAAGTTGCTGGTCCAGACAACATACCTGGCTGTGTGCTCAGAGGACAGCTGGAAGATATTCTCACTGACATCTTTATCCTCTCTCTGAGCACCACAGTTGTTCCAAGGTGCTTCAAGACCGCCACCATTATCCCTGTGCCAAAGAAGTCCTCTCTCTCCTGACTCAATGACTATTGTCCAGTCGCACTCACACATGTCATCATGAAGTGTTTTCGAGAGGCTGGTCATGAGACACATAAAGGACCAACTTCCACCCTCATTGGAGCCCCTGCAGCTTGCGTATCATCCCAATCGCTCAACGGATGATGCAATCTCCACCACCCTCCTTCTGGCCCTTTCTCATCTGGACAGAAAGGACAGTTATGTCAGAATGCTGTTCATCAACTTCAGTTCAGCATTCAGCACCATCATCTGAGTGAGAAGCTGTGGCTGCTGGGCCTGAATACCTCCCTCCGTAACTGGATCCTGGACTTCCTGACTGGAAGACCCCAGTCAGTCAGGACCGGAAGCATCACCTCCAGCACCATCACGCTGAGCACAGGGGCCCTCAGGGATGTGTACTCAGCCACAACCGTCCAGCCAACCAACGTCAGCATCCACAGCATAGTTGCTGACAACAACAACCTCTATTAACGCCGACAAGACTAAAGAGATAGCTGTTGACTTCAGGAGACCACGTCGTGACCACTCTCCACTGAACATCAACAGCTCACTCATGGAGATGGTCCAGAACTGCAACGTCTCTTACCACAAGTCCATACAACGGGTAGTGAGGACCACTGGTGTGTCTCTGCCTTCTGTTCAGGACATTTTCACCACTCGCTGCATCCGCAAAGCAACCAGAATTGTGGACGATCCCACCCACCCGTCCCACACACTCTTCTTCCTCCTGCCGTCCGGGAAAATGTTCCGTAGCATACAGGCCTCCACTTCCAGGTTGGGAAACAGTTACTTCACCCTGGCCATCAGACTGTAAACTCTCTCTTTAACTGTAAATGACTCTTCAGTGACCGGCTCCTTTCATAATCCTTCTGTCTACCTCTTCCTAGTTATGCACTCAGTCACCTTATTATTATTACTATTTAATTTACACTCTGCGCTTTAACAATGCTGCTCATTAGACTGCTGCTCTGTACAGACTATTTGCAACACCTCTGCTCTGTTCCATCCACATTCATGTACTGTCTGTCTCTTGTCGGATGAATGTTCTCCATCTTTGCAATTGTTCTGTGTAATAACTGTTATCTTGTCTGCACTTGTCCTGTCTTGTGTTCCATGTAATGTTAGATGTCGTCTTATGCGCAGCACCAGGAACGTTGTTTCGTTTCACGATGTACTGCGTATGTGGATGAAATGACAATAAAAACCTACATGACTTGACTTGATCTTTTGGGCACTTTGCCTAAAACCCTAGGCAGTTCACAAGTCCATAGCAGGGCAGTGGTTAGGGAGTTGCGCCCGGATTGGAAGATCGTAGGTTCGATTCCCTCACCAATAGTTTGCCCTAAGGTACCCGTGAGCAAGGTATCGTCCCCCTCACTGCTCCCTGGGTGCTTTCAATAGCTGCGCCCTGCTGCACGTGTTTGTGTGGGTTAAATGCAGAGGTGTAATTGTGTTGTGCTGTGTTTCACAATGACAAGCATAGTCACTTTCACTTTATCATCTCCAGTCCACCTGAAGTGCAGGTCTTTGGGTGGTGGGAGGAAACCAGACACGGAGGGGAACATGTCCACACAGAAAGGACCAGAACCGTCCCACCTGGGAATCGATCCCAGGACCATCTCCCTGCGAGGCTGTGAGGTTTCAGTCTCACTCGCATAAGGGAGCTTCTTCCTCTTTAGGCTACTCCCCTTTAAATGGTCGCCACAGCGGATAATCCGTCTCCATTTCTTCCTGTCCTCTGCATCTCCCTCCTACAAGGAGACCACCTGCATGTCCTCTCACCACGTCCATAATCCTCCTCTTTGTTCTTCCTCTTCTCTTTCTCGCAGACTAACAGAAGGCAGCAATGTATAAAAAAAGCCTCTAACCCTTCATTTCCAATAGAAAGGGTGACCAATCACAGCTCCAGGTGAGTACTCCAAGCTTCTCAATGAATTTGAGGTATTCATGTAACCTATCCTGGGAAGCAGAGTAATGGAGCCTGTCCCAGCACATAGAAACACCGCAAACAGGTTACCAGTCCTTTGCAAGGCTCAAGAAATCTTTCAAAAGCAAACTAAAAATACAATTTCATCACAATCTCATAATTTTTGACCACTTTACAGCCTCGCAGAGTCAAAAAGGGTGGGTGGCGGTGGTCTAGTGGTAGGATACTTGCCTACGGACCTCTGGATCAAGAGGTCCCGGGTTCGAATCCCACCTCTGGCACTACCACCACTGGGTCCCTGAGCAAGACCCTTAACCCAGAGTGTCTCCAGGGGGACTGTCCCTGTAATCAGGACATGGAAGTCGCTCTGGATAAGAGCGTCTGATAAATGCCGTAAATGTAAAAAGGGTCTGTTCTGTTCCTTTAAAACCGATGGATACGATCTCTTTTCCGATTGGCTGTGCTGTATTGCTCGTTCAAGGTGACTCTTGCGTCAAACGCTACATTTTGGTGGCGTTAAACTGCTTTGGGCTGAAAACGGAGATATTTAAATGTGTTATGTGCTTAAATATTTATAAAAGGGGCTTTTTGCATCTCAGTTCCCATGCATAAACGTACATTTAAACCCCAACAATCCTGACATGCTTTTTATTCCCAAAAAATTGGCCTTTATTGTACTGAGAGGCATCAGCTTCATAATAGGAAGCAGTAAAATCGCAATGCTGATCATTTGTCACTTCAGAGGCAGAAAGTGCTTCTACACGATTACACCTTTTTGTGTTCTCACATTTCTAACCACCCGCAAAGAACAGAACGCTCACGATTACCACTTCATATAAACGCCCATCTTATTAACACACCACCATGAAGACATACGTTAATATATCTGTTCTCCTAATCCAAAGGCCATTTCACTTGGCTTCTGATGGAGAAGTGCATAAAAGATACTGCTTTTACTCGTGAAATATACACAGAAAAGACCCTCACTGTGATATATTTGATGGCCGCCAAAATGTAAATGTGTGTGAGTTTGAGAAATAGACTCTAGTGTAACCCACTGTTGTGGACCAGAGTTTGGGGCCAAGACACCATTTGAAAGGTGTGGGTTCAAGTCCCAGTCCAGCTGGTTACCCCGAGTTACCCTTGAGCAAAGTAGCGTCCCAGTACCACTTTCAGAGAGAATTTGTAGCTGCTTAAGTAGAAATGGAAGCGACGCATCTTTCAAAAGGACTTTTATTTTATACTCCAAGCACATTTCTGTACTTTTTCCCCACATGTACCATCCATCCATCCATTTTCTGGAGCGGGAGCGGAACGGGGACGGCCCCTTGCTCAAGGGTACCTCAGGGCAACCCACTGGGAAGGGGTCCGAACCACTAGGCCACCGCTGCCCCTTCCACATGTACCGAGTAAAGTAATTACATCAGTACCTCTACTTTCACTAATGTGTTTTAACTAGAGGACAGAATGTGCGGGATCACCTCTGGTGATGATAAAAATGTACTTCATCTTTTAAAATCGGTCCAGCATATTCAGCTTAGCTGCTTTATTAAAATATAGTCCAAATCATGCTGGTTTCCCTTAATGTTACGAGCGGACGAGCGACTTCCTTCACCTACATCCATTCATCGATTCACCCAATTGCTCCTTTTTGAAGCCTCTTATTCTAGGAATGATGCTGGAGCCCATCCCAACTAGGCACACTCAGGACAGGTGGCCTGTCCATCATCCGCAGTTTTATAGGAAATTCACCCTTTCGGATTTCTTTAGTCTGAAAAGAATGAGCCAAACTGATTTGCTGACTTGCTTTCTCAATCTCTCAGGTCGCCAAGGTTAAACGAGTGATTGATGATGTAAGAACTAGAGCCTTTGCTTTTAATATATCTTTCACAAATGTTGTTTAAGGGGAAGGACAAATGATGAGGAAGAGGGGTGGCATTCATTCATTCATGGGAGGAAACTGGAGCTCCGTGAGACCCACACACAAAAAGACTTCTCTGTTTGTTCAATTTAATAGCCTAATATCAAGTATTTTGTCCCATTTTATAATAAAATCTTGTGCACAATATTAATACGTTTCTAATTTTTAAAACTGTAATTCAGGTGAACTGGAATCCTGGAAACTGGGCTAGTGGGACCCCAGACTGCTGTGTACCAAGAGGCTGTGGGTTCGAGCTTGGCTATCTCCAGAAGCAAGACTCCTAGTTGGGATTCTCTCTGTTATCATCGATTTATATCACTCTGAGGAAGGAAAAAAAAAAAAAAGCTTCTGGAAATAAAGAACACTCATCAGAAAACAGATGCTCCAGCATTCAAGCAACTCAATAACTTGCAATCTATCACGACAGGATATTTATTGCGTCCGAGGTAAATAATTTTCACATTAATTGTGACCATTCTTTAGTCAGTAATTTCAATGTGTTGGCATTTTGCAACTGCAATGTTAAGCAATAAAACCGCAACAGAATTGTGTCCATACTGTGCAGGTCTTATGTCACATATGTGGAAATGACAGATTTCCACATTAGAGAAGAACAGTTTTATGCTTGTACATCACTCTGTTTTCTGTCTCGCCCGACGGGGTGCTTTCTGTGCGCTTTCGTTTTTAGCTGCATGGACGAGACACTTTTTATCGAGCCTTTCTTCCCCACGCTAATTTCCTCCGCTCCTGCCTTCCACTGCAAGAGTTCGCCGTCCTCCGCGCCGGTCAGCAGGGCTCCACTGATGGGATCCCAGTGGAAACACCTCACCGTCGAGGAATGCCCTCCTCGTAGTGAGGTCACCAGCTTCAGGACACTCCCACTGCACTCCAGGAGGTGGATCTCTCCGCTGTGGGATCCACCCAAAACTAGGAGCTGCCCTTCCAACCAAGCCCCGCCCACAAAATAATCTAGAGACGTCCCCTCAGGGAGAGGGACGAGGGTCCGAGCGTCGAGCGAACCGATGAGGGTCAAGGGGTCATCGCTGTCCAGCCTGGACAAGTCCCACAAGTGGAGGCCTTCATCATGACTCAAGCACAAAAGCTGGTCTAGATTTTTTCCTGCAGATCAGAGAAGGAAAATCATTTGAGAACATCTCACATGTTCCTCTCTCAGGCTGCGGGGGCATCAGGGTGGCGGGTACTACTCCGTTTTGCTATGGGATCCCTTACTGTTCATCAGTGACTCACACCGGCAACATAAAATAAAAATAATAATAACCTTTTTTTTTTCCCAGCCAGAGGGGCTTAAAACAGCCAGGCTGTGAGTTAAAGTGTCTGAGGCTTCATCCTGCCGGTAGTGGTAAAGGTAGTGAAACAGACCTTGAGAAAATGAATACTGATGTAAAAGAGGTCACTTGTGTGGTTCATAAAATTTGCATGTTTTTTTTTTGTTCAACTTGCATTTGTCTACTCGCTGTGGTGAAGATAAAAATGGTCTGAAATGTACAGAATGTTACTGTAAAACATAATTTGACCGTCATCAATTTTGAAAAAACGCTTATCGATCCAGCCCTGTATATGGGTTTTTCTTTGCCAAATAAGGCCTTTTTAAGAGGCCGAGTTAGTCTGAACAGCCTACCTGACCAGCACAGGGAGCTGGCGGACGAGTCGCAGTTGCAGGTCGTGACGAGGGCGTCGTCTTCTTGCCCTAAACTCAAATCGAACACGTTCACCAGGCCGTCGGTGGCCCCTGATGCCACTCTGTCCGCCTGCGATGGGTGGAAGCACACAGCTGTGATGTCATCGCTGTGTGACTCAGAGTACACCCCCAGCAACAGGTCCCGCTTGCCTTCGGCCTCTCGCGCCACACGCGTGTCCCAAAATATCAAAAAGCTGTCCTCGCCCACCTGCTCTGTGCCGGCGCAAAGTACCCTGTCATTACAGCTCACATCGAAGGAGCAGTAGGAATGCTCCGGATCACTCCGGAACACTTGGACCGGGGTGGAACCAGGTCGCCGGACATCCCAGCACCGGAGCGTCCCATCTGCGGAGCCGGTGTAGAGCAGGTCAGGGGAGGACCTGGAGAAACGGCCCCCGAAAACAGGCCCCGTGTGGCCTTGGTACTCCCCCGACACGCGCAGCGTCTCTCTGCTGTGAAGACGGACGGTGTGGTTCGAGCAGCACACGGCCAACAGGTCAGACCCCGGTGCAGGAGAAGAGCTGCTGGCTCTGGAGGGCAGGGTCAAGTCGAGGATGTACGAGGGCTCATCCGGGTGCAGGCGTCTGGCTATCGAGAGGGCTTTGAAGGTTTCTTCAAGGGAATCCATCGAACTGGATGAGGACCTGCAGAGTAATTAAAAAGCAAGTGTAAAATCACACTGCGGTTTATTCACAAAAAGTAAATGTGCAACAAATGAACCTAGAAAAACAGTTCAGGTCTGAAAAACCGACCCAGATAACCATGACTGAACAATCACGCGTTTGAAAGTCATCGAGATCGGTTTCAAAATGAACAGTTAACTTCATTTAAATGACCTGAAACCCAGTTTGGTGGCAACCAATCAGAATGTAAAAGTGCACAGGAGCGTTCCCTAGCAACCGTGTAAACCTTTCATTTATTTTGAACCACAACGAAGGAAAAGTTGATCATCGCTGTAGATTTCTAAATTGCCTGTCAACAGTTTTTATTTATTTATTTTTAAATAGTTACCATTTTCTTTCTTCTTCTCTCCGCTCTTTCCCTGGTGTGGGATACAATTTCTTTTCTATCTCCCAAAAAAAATGATTAAAGTAAATAAATAAATAAATTCATACAGACGGCGAAGACGCTGACTGATCCCTGAGACACTGTTTTACCAGATTTTGGAGAAGATTCTGGACTAAAACTAAACCCTTGGATGGTGGAGAGATACGGGAAGGCTGATTTAGTTCAAACTGACTATTACCATCATCACCATCCCATATAAACAATCACATGTACAGCTGACGCCAGAATTATTAGCCCCCCCCCTCATTAAACTAGACAACACTCAATTTGATGACTTGATTTCTTCATGAAAATGACCATTAACAACAACAAGTGCTTGGTTTTTATAGTGTATTTGTTTCCAAAATAACAATGTCCACTAAGTTTAATTAGGATAGCAACGTACAGCAGTTCTAGACACGGAGAATCGCTTGGAAATGCCAGTGCAGCCCTCCCCTGATCATGAGCCTCTTCTGTCTTCTTTCTGAGCTCCAGACGGAGTTCCTTTGTCTTTGGCATGGTGAGTAACAGGATCCCTCTCATGAGTTCAGGTGCCCTGTTCCTCTGAGTCTTTTTATGCTGACTGAATGTTGTTAGGAAGCCAACTGACTGCACAGGTGTGGTTTCAAAGCTGATTGGGTAATTACTGCAGGTGTGTTTTGAAAGCAAACATTCACATGGGGCTAATATTTATGACCACCCCATTTTTTACTATATTTGATATAAAGCAAGCCTAAAAATGTATTTTATATTACAAAATGTACCAAAAGCTACTAAATAGCACTGGTAAATGTTTGCTTATATCAAGTTTCATCAATGCTGCAAACATTGGGAAGAAGTTTAGAAAAATGTTCCATAATTCCTGGGGAGGCTAATAATTTTGGCCTCAACTGTAGCTTAAGGACGCCTGGTTCCATTCAGTCCCACTGCACTGAATTATGGTCAAAAATGACAATACAGGTGTTGAAGTAGGCTTAAAAGGTCAATGTGACCCAAAAACATTGACAAATATTATAAAAATTAAACATACCAACACGTCCAGATCAATTACACGGTTTTTTTTAACGAACATCAAAGCGAGAGAGCTGCAATTAACGTGGGTTTGGATGATCTTTAAATGAAACTGCAGAAAACATTACCGGATCGGAACAGCTGTCAGGACATATTTCGCAGGCGCGACAAGTTCCTGCTCCGTGTGCAGCACCATAAAGCGCACGGCGGAAACCGCTGCCCGTGTCAATAGTTCCACAGGACGGTGCGGCGCACGGTTATTATATCTATTCTATCTGCTCAATGGCAAAGTTGAAGCTAATCTAATGTCTTCTTATCTAATTAAGTCTTACATCGTGTAACCTAATCAAATATGTACCCACAATCCGATTTTCCCTTCCCTACAAAAATGGTCAAGGCTAACCAACGTGGGTTGTAGTTTTGGGCTTCTTGTCTTTAAAGTGACGTGAAAGTGACTATTCTTATCATTGTGAAATACGGCACAGTGAAAATACACCTCTGTATTAAACCCATACACAGCATGGGGCAGCTATTGAAAGCAGCCGGGGAGCAGTGATGGGGACGGTACCTTGCTCAAGGGTACCTCTGAGCAACCTACTGGTTTGGGTTTCCAACACATGACCTTCAAATCCTGGGGCCTCGTCCCTAAACACTAAGCCACCGCTGCCCCTTTATCCTTGATTAATTGTGCTGGGATTCTCTTACGAGTAGTGATGCTGTTTGATGATGCGTCCTCCATAAATAAGCAGAGATTTTTATTGTTTTTGCAACTTTTAAATCTAATCTGTATACTCTAGCTTGACTCAGTTGTCATTTCCGGGGACAAAAAATAGAATTTCTTAAAATCCTGGCTTCTAACCACCATTGTTCAGGAATCCAAGACAGTTTTCACATCAAAACGCTGAAAAGTTCATCCTGGTCCTGATAGGAAGGTGAGCAAACTGCATCATGGAGCGATGAAGGTGGTGGGCAGTGGCTCACGGTTTCTTTCTGAGGATGGCCGTGTGTGTGTGTGTGTGCCCTTACCTGGGGAAGAGATGATACCCTTCTGCACGGTGGGAAGCTGGTGGAGGCAGCGTGATGCTCTGGACGGCGATCTGCTGGGAAACCTCGGGCCCTGCCCTCATGTGTAGGTTACTTCTTTCTGCAGACCCAGTTCACCCCTTCATGACAACAGCATTCACTGATGTCCCCCCTCAGCAGGACAAAGAGCCCGTCTCACTGCAAACATTTTCCAGGAACAGTCTGAAGCACATGACTAGGAGTTCCTTCAGGTTCCTCCGACATCAATCAGGTCAGGCACGGGATGGACAAGTCACTTTATCCCATTGCATTATTATCCTAATTTTTTTTATGACTTTCCCATGCTTAGCATGGTTATTCTTGCATCAAATCTCTTCCAGTGCTTTAAACATTTCTAACTCTGCTGGTTTAACATTCATCAGGATACCAAAGACGTAGGGCTCGGCCAGAAGACGAAGGTTACTGGGATAAATTTCAATCCCAATATTCTTTTGGGATATTTTCATGACATCAGCCAGTAAATATAAAACCCTCCATGAAACTTCATGTTTAAAGAAAGCAGATTTAGACCTGGACTGGGTGCAGCTCAGCACGTAAAATATGATGAAAACCACGAGGATGTATAAGATATTCTGTTCGAAGGAGGGTTATAATCTAGCTAATTTCTCAATTCTGTTTGCCTTCATCCTTGACAGATTAATGCTGCTGTGATTGTTACCTGACCCGCCATAAAAGACAAGGTTGTTTGCAAGATTTGATATTTATTTTTACAACTTCAAAAATAGACCAACTGAGTTTTTTCTCTTAATCTCTAGAAATTACAAACTAGTTACAACAAAGAAAAACATACAAAATGTCATCAGAACATCTTGAACCATTCGGACCCACGTGTTGTACAACACCGCGTCAAAGGTCGTGTTTCCACCCCATCGTTTTTAAAACAGACAGCTGCTGAGTGAGCACCAAGTGGCGCTCTCGCTCTCCCCAGAGCTGCGGGACGGTCCTGACGCAGGAAGAAATGCTCGCAATTATCTTATTTGATTTTTTTTAAAGCCGTTGGGTACAACAGTGCCGGAATCCGTTTCTCCCAAGCACAGACCAGTTTGAGAAAATACTGAAAATAAAAAAAAGTTCTTAAAATGTAACTACAAACACATCGCCCTACATCACTTAATCAAACCACGACATTCATTCATTAAAAAAAAAAAGTTAGAAATTTACTAGGGTCCTCAATCATGCCATCAATCTATCAATACTCATCTCACATCTCTGTTTTATATATGTGTGTAATATTCATGTTCCAACAAGGTCTTTTCTCTATTTTGGTTTATTTTTAATTAAACAATTTGTAAACACTAGCAGCCCTAAATTTCTTCAATTACAGCAAACCGAAGTTACCCGCAATAAAATCTTTTCCACTTTAACGTGTATGTGCATAAACCTTGCGCAACTTATCTTTCACAACTTTACATCATTCTTATGTGCATCCTACTGATGTAGCATTAGAGTTCTATTCAAAGTATCCGAGCTTCAAAAATGTTACAGAATTTCAAAATATATTTATTTCGTTGGTGCGTTTGAAACATTTTGAGACAATTTAAAGAAACTGAATTGAGGTTTTGTCCCAACAGAGGTGATGTGTATTTGTCAGATATAAACTGTATCTATGTAAGCGTGACTCAAGTGCATACGTTTTCCTTTCACGATAAGGAGGATGAGTCGGGGGCGATTCAGAGGTTCGGTCCTGTTTTCAGAGACAGGACAGGACAGGACCGGATCTCGGTTCTAACCCTGTGTAGTAAAGGCACAGGGGAATTCTACACTGAACAGTGCTTAAAGATGAAACTTCTTTTCTGATGCAAGCCTTTCTAATCCTGAGACTGGCCTTGGATCAGGCTCTGTGGTCCACAAAGACTGGCATAGAAGATCAAGGAAAGCAACAAAGCTGAAGCTGCCTAGCAACACAGAGGAGCTCGGTACAGCTCAGCATCAGCTCAGTCGTTTATGTCCCGTGTCAACGGCTGTCTTGGAGATAGGAAACGTGAACATGCGGGTTATATATGTTTAATCAGATCGCTTCTTTCTCGCTCTCTCCCTCGAGTTCAATGATTCTGCATAGTCGACAGGTGAGAACCGCCAGAAAACCAGCTACAGTTGTATGTAAAAGTCTGATCATCTGTATCCTTCAGACGGGACACTTACACAAGGCTTTTGCTAATTTTAGTGCACAATTTGAGTGCATGTAAATATCTTTTGAGCTCACGTCCTGACAAATCCTTTCTCTCACATTTAGGAGATTTCTTTTCTTGTCGTCTTAAGCAAATAAATGCCAATATGGCCGATGTGCACTTAACATGACTGGAGAAACGTTGTTTGTTTACATTTCAGTCCAGTTAAATAAATATACAAGAGAGTGTTTTTTCATCAAAAAGCAAACACACACCGATCGCCAATGTCAATGTACAGGTTCTGGTTTCACAGATCAGGTTTCGCAGCCTAGTTTCTGTTCAGAACCGATGGTCATTTTTAGGCTGAATCTTCAATTTCAAAACTGAAAGTAAATTAGTAATGCGGTTGTTAATTAGCTTTAGTATACAAAAAAGCAAAATGAAACTAAACTAAAATGTGTGAACCTTTCCTGTTATAGTTTAGGTAAAGAAAAGGGACCCCTGACCAGTGTTAACCATGCAGATTGAGAAGCTATTGCAGAGAAAACAGCAACCTTTCTTAGACTTTGTTTCTATCACTATTCAAAGTTGCTTCAATACTCATTTCTGATGTTTAAAAAGCTGATGGTAAAAGGTTGTGACACTTCCTGCACGCTGACCTTACAGCCAGGACAGAGCTATATTTTCTCTGTGCTGAATGTTCTCACTACCTAACAAAACATCCTGTTTACATAAGGTGAAACTCAGGAAAGTCACCTTCCGTTACAGTGGACACACACCCAGAGACACTCGGACACACACACAAGGCCGACCATGGCCGTGGGTACACACGGGCACCTGCCGGAGCAGTGTATTCTGGGAGCAGTGCATTTTAAACAGTACTTTAATCAATTTAAAACATCAGGCTAAAGCAGAAAGACTGCATTTAAGACCACTGACCAATATATAATATATAGATATTTATGTATAAAATTGCTAAAATTGCTCCCGACCTGTTCTGATTTGTGTGTTCAGAACAGACCCTGGCCTGACGTCATAAAAAAAAAAAAAAAAACGTTTTAATCAAGCATATCTGACAAAACATAGTGGTTCGATTTGATTGTCTAAAAGCAACGGCAATGCGAGTGCAAGCTTTAACTCGCATCAGCCAAGAGTATCTGTGATAAATGCTAGTCTTTTCGGATCCTACTGAAGATGGTTAGCCCCGAACACATTCCTCCGTCTTTTCAGTAGTCCGGCTATCCATTCGTGAGAACGAAAAGCACATAAACAAATAAAATGTGAGTTTAAGCAGCAGATCACCTTGAGTTCAAGGGGATATTAAAGTAAAAAGAAAAATACTAAAAAGTTTTTTTTTCTTCTAAGATCTCCCAAATCTCCTGGCCTAGTGATCAGTTTAAATAAAGAACATTAGGTATTTAAACTGCACCCAGGAGCCCAACCCGGAACGACTAGAATTAATTTGTGCATCATAAGGTTTTGAAATACTGCAAAATGGGGGGAAAGGACAAAAAAAAAAAAACCCAAAAAAAACCCTCTAATGCCACTTGCATAGCCAAATGCTGCACAAGCCCAAAATTGCAGACACCAATACTGAACTAAGGGAATTGGGCATGCTGCAGAACTGAACCTTTCATTGAGACAGTGGTAAACAACTTCGTTTCACTGGGCCAGATTGTGAAGTAAATATTGTTTTAAAATGATGTACATTAACTACCATTCCTCTGTGCTGTTTCCATCAACAGAAAAAAAAAAAAAAAGGTTGGAAATGCTGCCCAAAACCAAACAAGACCTTCTTAACATTGCTATCCCAAATAATAGGATTATTATTTATTTTTTTTTTTTATTTTTTTTTTTTTGGAAAAGTCTTTAAGCATCCAAGGTGCTAGTTAAAACCTGAAATAGTTGGACCACAGACCTGTACAAAATATGTGCCCATTCAAGCTGAAAATGGTTCGCTCAAGAGTTCAAACGTTCAAGCTTTGATTACCTGCTTATTGTGCTGCACAAGAGCAACAAAGGAACTTCAAAATCCCGGGCTGAAGGAAACTGGTTTTAGAAAAACAAGGATTCAGAGTTGAAAATGAACACTGAAGCTGCAAGTTTGCTACATTTTGTAGTAAGAGGTTATCAGTCATTGCTTTGGTCTTAATGCACTTGACTAAAAGGCTTTTATGCTAAACTGTACTTAGAGGGGAACAGCGAAGGAACGTTTAATGTTGGTAGTGGTGTTTTTTTTTTTTCTTTTCGTTTCCCCCCCCCTTCAGGGCTAAAACACTGGCATAAGCGCCAATCATCTTAGGTTGTCAGTGAGAACCATTGGATCTGATCTAATGGGACTCTGGGTTTGACAGACACTCCGTCCACCCGATCAGGACAGGCCGATGAAAGCAAAAAACCAGGGCACAAGGAAGAACGCGCTGAGTCCTACCATAAAGTATACGATATAGCGGTATGGCAGTTCGACTTGCATGTGCTGCCTGGCTTTCCGGACATCTCCACAAGGGATTCTGACAAACCAGCACACGAGAGGGATTGTAAGAGCCTTCATCACGGCTCTCGATGCTAAAAGCAACAGCACGCCCAGGACGAACCGGAGCAGGCACAGTCCCACTAGGCCCAAGCTGAGAGTCGGAGGTGGGAAAGGAAGCACAGAGGCTGGAGGATCTGGGATGAGGTCTAGCTGGTAGTTCAGGTGGGACGCCACGGCTATTCCTGCCCCGGTACCCAGGATCTGAGCGGTGTCGCCCCGTGAGGTGCTCCACGTGTCCAGGGTGAAGGAGAAGAGCCCCAAGGCTGCGTGCAGTGACACTATTATGATGGGAGCATAGTGAAAGGTCAGGTTAAACCTGTCGATAGCTTCCAGTGCAGGACTGAAAACTAACAGAATCAGCAGGCTGTAGAGGAAGCCAGCGATCACATCCTGTAGAAACACGAAGAAAAAAAGTAAAAAAAAAAAAAAAACAACACGTTAGGGGTGTGAGTATGTCAGCGCTGAATAAATCAAATGTTGCCCAAAAAACAATAACATAAACCAGGACGATTGGCATCTCCAGAAAAGAGGGGTCTTCAATCTGGTGGTGAAATCTGGTATCCTTGGTAGTTGTGCCATTGCTGATTCTATTTAAAGTGCAATGTTCAAATGCTAAAATTGTGTTTTGATAGAAAACTGTCAGTGTGAAACATTATATTTAGTACTTAAAAGACTTTCTGGTAAAACAAAAGGACCTGGGTGGGAAAAATGAGGATTTTTAGAGAGAAAAAAAACACACACAATTTTCCCCCAAATTATTAATCTCTTACACATGACATCCTGTCCTACAGTAAACCTTTCCAAACTCATCTTGACCTGTTAAATCAGCACCTTGTCACATGGTTCAAAGTCTCATCCCACCGGAATGAAATGTCAGCCGTCTTTCTTAATCATGCATAGCTGTACCTTTTTATCAGCAGCTTTATCAGCACATGCGTTCTTGCAAGACGGTAAAAAAATGTGCATCTCATTCTTAAAATACTTATTGCCCTCCTTAGACAAAGAAAAACATCTCATTATTAGAATTTTGCTGAAGTCAAACAAGCTGCAGGACAGCAGTGTTTGTTAACAGTCAGTGAGTCACCATGAAGTAAAGGAAGTTCTGATAGTTTCAGCTGCCAGAGTGACCTTCAGGTGACAACTACATCCAAATGTAGTCTAATTAATCTGTGTTATTGTTTAACACACACACACACACAATCTGATTTGCTGTCACTCCATTATGGTACCCTTTAGGTTCGCCTTAAAATAAAAAAAAAAAATAAATAAAAATGGATGGATCTTCCCAGCATCCTTTGTGAAAATGGTTTCTAGCACATTGTTCTATGGTAAGAAATGATAGAAAGACAAACTTGAGCTCGGGTCTTAATGTCTCACTCTGTGCAGCAATAATAATTCATTCATGAGGCCACAATTACTTACCAATATGATCAATTACCTCAAACATTTTAGCGCCCCTTAACACTCAGAAAATAACTATACACATCAGTGGACAGACACAGAGATTATCACCTTGTCATAATCCGATTTTACATGGACTCCTATCATGATAAACATTTACATTTACGGCATTTAGCAGACGCTCTTATCCAGAGCGACTTCCATGTCCTAATTACAGGGACAGTCCCCCTGGAGACACTCAGGGTCTTGGGTCAGGGACCCAGTGGTGGTAGTGCCAGAGGTGGGATTTGAACCTGGGACCTTTTGAGCCATAGGTCCATAGGCAAGTATCCTACCACTGGACCACTGCCACCCCAGAGTAAACAGAATTTCTCTCTGTCGTTCTCTGTCAATTAAGCTGACAAATGAACATATCATGATTTTCATCCTCATTTCTACAAGTCAAACCTCTCTGGCAGACTTCAGAGGACGCTATTAGTGAGCACCTTTTGCAAAATAATTAACACATCAGCATGGGGATTTAGTGCCAGCCATCGTGATTCCCTTTAAAAAACTGAAGAAAATTACCCTTTAAATCTCATTTAAGAAAAGCAGCTGGTCCTTACGATTAAGTTATACCTTGAAGTGTATATTTACATGGTTTGTACTTGGATTCATGTTTATCTGATCCTGTAGACTAGTACAACTACACTATAGCTTTAAAACGGAAAACTAAAAACACTTAAAAATTTTAATGGCTATTCGATGTTCAATTTAAATAAAAACTGTCAATGACGTGTCTACACGTACTATTTAAAAAAATTTAAGCAAAAGGCTGTAGATGGGTTCGAAAAACTCGATCCATTTTGCAACCATTTGTGGGAAATGTTCAAGAAAATATTTTATTTTTCTAAGTAAATAATGTGCCTTTACACTTCTCAAAATCTAAATAAAACCCCACTTTGTTTTCATTAGCTCTATAAAAATTTGTAGGCTAAGATGTCGCTTTTAAAATGTATTTTAAAACAGGAATGACATGAGGTAAGCACATGATGAGCACATGTCTGAAATCGACTTTCACTCTGACAAAATACGGCTGTCACCACGGAAATGGTCTCAATGGAGAAGCCGGCACATGAAGTCATGCTTGGGACGGCATTACCACTCATCCGAGCTCGTCAGAGAGGAGTAAGGTGTTGTCTCGCCGCATTCATAGCCGAATCCATTAGATCATCAGCTTCCCTGAAAATTACCTCCTGAAAGGAAAACCTCACCCTCGCGGACTGATCTGTGCTTTGGTAAGAGAGAAAGGACAGGGCAAGACAAGACAGGGCAGAAAATGACGCAAGGACTTAAACCTGCCCCTAAAGGTGTCATTTAAACCATAAAAAAGGAACCCCTTCATGAATCAGTAGCTGACACAGACTAGAGCAGAAATTTTAACAATACCAATTAGATGCATGAACAAGAAATTCATTTTATCTTTCACTGGTAAATGATTCATCTAACAACCACAGTTAAATGGAAAACTTTCGAAAAGGGAAGTGTGATCGATCTCTATTGATCCCCAAAAACCCACGTCTGACATGGGAACTGTAGGACATGAAGGGCCTCTGGAAGGTTCAAAGATCTTTCCACAACGTCTTACCGATGGAGGAGCTTTCTTGAACCTCTACATTATAGATCTTTAATGGCATCGCAAATTTTAGTGAGACAAAAACCTGGAGATTTTTTTAGTCTTTTTTTATTTAAATCTTTGTCTATAGAACATCACTTGGATGGGTCTTGCGCCGTATAAGGAAAGCTAGCTGGCCACATTACTGCCAAAACCTAAGGCCGAAGTCGATGTGCCTGAATTCTGAAATTCTGCACATTATCTATACGATCATTATAGAAGTTAACCATTTGAGAAGTATTTTTTTTTAAGTACAAGGAGTATTAACTAACTTTAATAACTTTAGCGGAAAGCTACCTTTGGAACAATCAATATGAACCTTTCACCGGCGATAACAGCACCTTTTTTTTTTTTTTTCTTTTACAGCTTTATTGGCTGTTCTGAGTGTCAGTTGACAAATGCACCACCTATAATTAACCTCCAAACTAGTAAATAAAATTAACCTTCACCATGGCAAACTGAACAGAAGTATCACGTTTAAAGTGCCATGCATGTCCACACACAAAAACAATTTCTACCCTAATCCATTTATGTGATAACATAACTTTCTTTCTGTTCACAGACACTGTTGATCGTTTCTTCAGGCTGTGCTAAAAGAACCCCAGTTTGTGATTGACTTCACTTTTGTCTTAATAGGTTTCTAATTTAAATGAGCAAGCTATTTATTTCAGACTCATGGTAGAGTCAATAGCAACTCACAGTAAATAATCCAATATCTCAAACTGTAAAAGTGTCATTTTAAAAACCAAGCCCTTGGTGGATCTCTGCGAGGGTTTCCTTTCAAGAACGCAAAATGCGTGGTCTGTGGGAAGCATGGGGTTTTTAACTGGCAACCTTACATTTATGTTTTCCCACAGCAGTCCACAGTGATACAGCACGACTGGAGCGAGGAGAGTCGTGTTGCAGCCTCAGGACAAAAGCTTCATGAGCCCCTTCAAAAGTGTGAGAGTAACCCACGAGGATGACGCCTATTTAACGTTCAGACCACACAAGAAACTTCACAGCCGATTGCACTTATCTGGTCCAAGGAAGAAACATTTAGCAGTTTTCCCATGAGGCAATCCTCTCTGTAGTACACACAAATGTAAAAGGAAACTGAACACACATCAAAAACAACTAAACAACCATTTCCCCCTTCATTACTACTCTCAGAAATGTCTGATAGGGCTTTGGCGGTGTTTGGGTTCCTAAGGAATGTGAGGAGTCGCGTACGTTGATACTTTCTGTACATTGTTTTTGTTACGTACTAGAAAAAAATAACCTGTTTTTCTGCAAAAATCAGCACAAACAGTCTAACTCAAGCCTGCACTGTAATTAAAGCAATGCACCGTACCTTCTGCTGGCACATGAGAGCAGTGAAAGCAGCAACAATGTGCTGGGGAAGGGAAGTGATTCCTATTCCTGTTTTAAAATCCACTTTATTTAGCTGTGCTTGCAGGCAAAAAAGGAAATATGCATAGTTATGAAACCACTGTCGCAGTTAGCAGGTTATCATTGAAGTGTTCGCTGCAGAGCGCCCAAGAAATACAGCAGTAAAGTGTGTTCATCTGACCAAAGTCGTTTAGCAATGTGAACATGAACAACGTCTGAATGATGTCATTCCAGCATTTCGTTGTAGAAGAAGGAATGAACCAGAGATGTCCTGATATGGAAGAGCTGATAGGACATCCGGTAATGAACATCCTACCGATATCAGTAACTGATAACACATTTTAAAATATTATTTAACTAATAAGGAAGACAAACGTACTTTCATGTACGGAAGAATGCTCATATTTTGGGTATACATTTTACAACATTTTGCAGCAGTGTTCTGTCACCACTCCAAAGTAGGGCAATATAAGAGCCTAGCTTTAATACTTTTATATATCTTCATATGGCATCCCTGTCTGGACCTAAATAATCAAACTAATATTCAAAGGTGTCATTTCAAAATCAAGCCGATTACATAACGTGCTCAAAAGGTACTTTGAAGTGTCGAGTGCATGTATTCCCCAGCTTACCAGCACTGAGTGCATTCCCATGTAGATACGGCTGACACACACCACAACACACCAGCTGAAGGCGAGAGTGACTCCAAGCAGGAACGGATACTGTGCAGAAAGAAAGACACAAAAACAGTCCGAATTAGACTTTGTTTAAAGATCCTAACAGGTTCTGTCTCTCATATCAGAGGCATGTCGAAATGTTAAAACATTTACTTTTCATCCTTTGCTCACCGAATCCTTTGGAGAATTGAAATTGTACTTTCTACACTTCCAGTTCGGCTGTATGTGTAAGAGAAGAGGTGTCGAATTTGATGAAGCCATTGTTGAAAGTACAGTCAAACAGGCCTGAACATGCGAATGAAAGTAATTATGACTAATAATTAATTAGGTGATTAATTCTCTAATTGTGATTACAATTCCAATTAAGATAAAGGCAGTCTCTGCAAATAAAAAAATAAATAAAAGTTATTCTTACATTTGCTTTGATTTCATTTCACCGCACACAGAATGAACTCGAAATGATTCATGTTGTCTGGTCAATTTCACTTCATTTTTAAATATACATTAAATATGCACTTAAGATGTTATTAAAAAAAACTTCCAGATGCAGGTGAAGATGTTCCCTCTTCCTTCTCGGTGCACAAGAAATGGCAAATCTAACCCAACCTTTGGTCTCTCATTAGGTCATATTAATATTTCATTTGGAGGCAGAGTTTACAGACCCGTGGTAGCTCAAATGAAGATATGATCATTCAAACTATTGCACTTAAGCCAATCACAGAGCGTATGATGTCAAATCACCAGATGATATGATAATCAGAAGGTTAACTGATAGTTAAAGACAAACGATCTACTGATCAGATATCAACCTGCACTCTACTTCCACACAGCCTGGGGTAACTTTAGCTCCTTCCTTACAAAAGAGCTCAGATCAAAACATTCTTTACTGAAATCGGTTGCACAAATCTATTATTTTGCAACTGCGGGGGGTTGGGCTGTTGCAAGTTTCTGCTTGGTTTTAGGTTCAACAGAGCTGCTTTCCTACAAACACTGTTAAAGGCATTATCGAAGTCTAAGGCAACTGACTAGAGACATCCAAAAAACTAGTAACGTAACGTGACGTGAAGTAAAAGAAAAGTAAAATAATGACTTCGGCCTCGAGCAAACAAGCTTAAAATCTGAGCTGGAATTAAACTTCCCTTGCTGTTTTTCTAAGGGCTGCAAGAACATATTGATTATAAAATTATTGGCAACTACTTTACTAATCAGTCAAGCCATTAAGTAAGCATAGGAAAATGAGATTCACAAACAGTAAATGCAAAAAAAGTTAAATCATTATTATTGCCAATGCAAAAAATGGGGACTGCATCTACCTATAACATGCGTAAAACTTTATTTCTTTATATTTATAAAAATAGGTAAAATTAGAAAAATGACAACATTTTTGCCCATCATTTCAGAGATGAATGAATTCATTATTTAATACTGGTTTTTATATTTGTCAAACATTATCAAACAATTACTGACCGATACTTGTACCACTGTGCATCCCTACAGCCAGGTTTCAGAGTTGTAAAGTGAAACCAGTTTGGTTTAACTTTAAAGTAGATTATACTTGTTACAACAAAGCTAGAGTACCTTTAAGTGGGCCTGTGGTGGAGTATAAAAAAATAATTAAATCTGTGGTTCTATAAAATCTGTGGTCCTCACTTTCAGGAAACGATTGAGACAATTCAACATCCTTCACTGCATGACTCAGCAGGGCCTTCTCACTTCTTGTGAATGGAGTTTGGGAAAATCTGTTCTTGGCAAACTCACAGATCATGAGGAGAAGTTTGTTCACCAAATCCCTCCCTTCTGGTTAGAAAAGTGTGGTTCTAAACTGCCTAGCTATTCTGACCACACCTTATGCCCTTAAACCACATGACAGAGGTGCTGGACCACATGCTAAACGAAAAGAAGCACAGCCTGAGAGAAACTTCTCTCTCCATCTTTCTTTCTCTTTATTCCCGCACAGACGCTTATACTAGCCACAGCTAACCTCATCTGGTAAAACATCTGCCGCACATTACAGAGTGTATGTGCACAGATTTCATCCTAAAAATCTTGAGCAGCTGCATGAAACTGCGTGTGTGTGTTCTGTGATTCAGAAAAAAGTAAACTTATGTGCTATATTTAAGCTATTCATTTAAAAAGGTCCAGGTAGAAATATTTTTTCTATTTATAATACCCTAGAGGTGCACTTCTGAAACAAAAGTGTAATAATTCATCTTTTCATTTTAGAAACTCTTCTAGAAGAAAACAGTCTGTTTTGGTTATGGTGCCTTCAAGACTGTTAAATAAATGTTCTCCAATATGACTGTCTAAACAGCAGTTTCAATAAACAAGCTGAAACGCTCCTTATGAGTGGGCGGGGCTAAATTAGTGGACATGTGGGATATTACTTTTTACCAATTAACAAGTATCGACGGTACAGATGCCATCTCGCATCCCTACAGTTGTTTGTAAATCTGCAGCCGCAAAGTCCACACGCAGGTTTGCGTTTCTGTTCCTCATTTTAATTTCCTAATCTGATGGAAAAAGACAGCCCAGAGAAAAGCTGTTTCAAAGCTGAAACTACCCTTTCTTGTCTCTTGGATGAGCTCAAATATTCACAAACCATGGAAAAGTATAGACGGGAAAAGGCAGAATTAATTACATTCTCAAAACAGCTGCAGATGACTTAAATATACTCAGGATTTTGTAACACATTGTTTCCCATACGTTTATTAATCTGTGATGGGCTGACAATATCACCTACACATTGATGCTTTATTAAATGTGTGTAAAGTCTTATTTTCAGACTCGACTACCTGCGTTCTTAACATAAAGCTGCCAATAGTGGGACCTGAACATGTGAGGAGCCTAGATAATAAGAATAATGTTAGGACAGCAGGATTTGTCGAGGCATGTACACCATCTATCAATACCGTCATAGTTGTGTAAGTGTCTGAGACACCGCGGGCATGTTTTTTGTCCAAAATATTTTTTTTAAACATTTTTTATTACATTTATTAAACATATAGCAGGAAGTAATAAATCACACTACAACAACGCCAGCCAGGAAGATAGGGGTGGATGATTAAAAATATAAGACCTTGACGCTTTGAGAAAATTCCTTGATACACAGTCTGCCAAGGTTTATTTTTTTCTGATAACAAGTCTGAAGAAAAATAAGACCCTGCAGAAACACAAAAATAAGATCACACTGGTTTTCATCAACATTTTACACACTGTGCTGCACACTGTCCAGTTAAATAGGATACATTTTTTTTCTCTTTGCAATGAAACCTGACATTACTGGGGTTTCTATTACCTGTTAGTTATCACGTTACGCTCAAAAAAGTAAATTGTGTTAATGTAATTAATTTACATCATGTTCTCTAGCTGTGTCCTTACCCCCTTATCCACGGTGATGAAAGGTGTAACTAAAGAAGGCTGCTGCAAATATCGACTGATGCTGCTTGATGCACAGTGATCCATAACACAAATTGCAGGGGGGGCTCGTCAGGATTACGATTAAAAAGTCAAGATTAGGACCTGCCTATTAGTTACCCTCCATTTGCCACAGCCCAAAAAGTGTTTAATCTCTCACAAAGCCTCTGTTGCAACTAAACTATCAATCACAGATGGAAAGGGGGTGGAAAAACATTGATTTTAGATAATAAAAAAGTTTAAAAAAAACAGTGTGTGCACCCCTCCTTACTTTTGTAAAGGCTGCTGTGTCCACCTCAGTGAAAAACTGGTATTGAGCAAAAATAAAACAAAACCACGGGTGATATCTTGTTGTGCTGTATAGAACGGAGTCATACTCTTCCGCGGAATAATGCACGTTGTGTTAATTTTGCCACCAGCCTGCAAAACAGCCAGTATATTAAAAACAACATATTAATTGTGTGAGCACAACGGCCAGAGCACATCCCATTAAAAACTCTTGGATCGTTTTTACTCAAAAGAATAAGTTTGCTATCGAAGCATGTATGTAGTTACCCCAACAATTATGATTGAGTTTTAACCGCCATGACTTCTACAAGTTTGCGCTGCATGTAAGCATGACCTTGTTATATTTACACCGAAATAAGATTGCGCTTCACTCTAGATCTGATCTTAGTGTAGATATCCAACCTTGAGAGGTCACTTGATGAGGGGACGAAAGCCCATGGCTTTTGTTTCAACTCCGCACGGAGACTAAACAAACAAGGTCAAGGAGACAATTGCTTTCCGTTTTGTCGACAGGCTCCTTTACTCGTTTAATGTACAGGATACGCGTCTGTGCCAAACATTATCTTGTTCATCCACAGTTCAACAGAGAAGTTTGTTAGATTTAAAATGAGAGCAGTGTTTCAGTGAACATTTTTATTGTTTATCGTTTATGGATTTAGTTTTTTCATCCTTTCTGAGGAATTTATGGACTTGCTATGTGTTTGTATTTTGCATTTCAGATGCATTTCTGCAACTTTCCAGGGTGGTGTTGTTCCAGGCGCTAGTTCATTTTTTAAAACCATGGAGAGGATGTCACGGCCTGTTCTTTTAACACATGAGGAATATCCTGACATTTTACTTACGGTGTGAAAACAAACGACATTCATTGTCGCTACAAAAGCCTGAGTGTTTGGGCGGATCGTGGCTAGTAGGCGTGCAATTATTATGAAACTTGAAGATCAATTATGAATTTCTATCTTTGAAATTTGGGGGCAAAATTTGTAAAAACTTTCCAGTCAGTCATTTTCTGCCGCTTGTCCCAAACGGGGTTGCGGGGGAGTGCTGGAGTCCAACCCAGCACACACAGGGCGTAGGACAGGGAACACACACCTTATCAGCTTCCTCTCTGTGGGGTTTTGAATGAATGTTGGGAATAATAGTTTGCTCGGCAGCTCTCTAGAGCGCCGTGAGTGTGTTGAAACTGAGAAGCAACACCAAACTGCTCTGGCTTCGGGACCACAGAATGACCCCTAAATCGCAGTTCAGAGTTTTCGTAGTTCTTTCATAGCCTTTACCCACTGTTCTTAAATTTCAAATCGGTATGGTCTTTGAGCCTCTATAACCTAGTCGTATCCAAACTGTCACTACCCGTTGCAGACTTTAATTCCCCTTTTTGATTCTTGGTTTCTTTCAGCGCTTCTTCCTCAAACTGTCTGGGAGCATTTACTGATAAGCAATATATTCTTAATAACTAAACCTGTATAGTATTGCAGCATAACACAGATAAATCTAAATTAAATAAAATCAGACCCTTAATTTCCCTGAGTTTAGTGGTTAGGGCTCAAATCCCAGACCTGCAGGCTATTATAAGGTGTCCTTGTGCAAAGTACTGGCCCCAACACTGCTCCCTGGCACTTTCACTTCACTTCCCAATGAGGCTCATGAGAGAACAGGTGTGCTAGAACAGAAAATAAAAAGTCACTCTTCATCTTAACTGCTTATCCTGAGTAGGGTCTTTGTGGTGCTGGAATAACGCTGCTCAATTATTTGAATTTTAATTCTGATGATGACTTTGAAATCCAGAGATTATAGGAATAAAATAATTGTTGTAAAACTATTAAACCGCTCGACCCACTCGAGACAATCCCAGACTCTCCAAACTGCAAAGAAATATTTAATAAATATGTGATAACTACAGTCACCTACGCTCGTCTTTGAAACCAAACCAGATTAACAGGCATTTCTACCTAAAAGCTTTTAAGATGTTACTTTGGATGTTTTCAACAGCCTGTAGCAGGACTATTCCTTTAATTTCCACATTCCTAATCCAGTCCATCCTCGTCAATCCCGACGAAAATCTCAGCATCTTTAACTCCGACACCTCCTGCTCCTTCCCTTTTCTTTTCGTCATCTCCACCGTCTCCAACCCATTTAACTTCTCTGGTCTCACTACCAACCTGTAAACCTTCCCTTTCACTCTTGCTGGTACCGGTCTGTCACAGATCACTCCTGTCACTCTTCTCCACCCATTCCACAACCTGCCTGTCCTCTCTTCTTCACCTCTCCTCAGCTACTCTGAACTGCTGAACCCATGTGTTAAAAACTACTCCAGCTTCACCCGCTCAACCCCTCAAACTGTCCACACTTTCATTTAAACTCATTTCCTCTTTGTCCTCGGGGTCTGCCTGTCCATCACTAGTGCAAACAAGAAAAAGGTTGCTGATCCTGGACGAAAAATCTTAATCCGGTGGAGGAAATTCAAAGGTCAAAGTTCACACGTGAATGAAATCTGAAATAAAATTCCTTTTTCTAGCACGCGCGCGCACACACACACACACACACACACACACAAACACAAACTAAAACTTGTCCTCTGCGTTTAATACAGCCAAGCACTCACACTAGAAGCAGTGGGCCCTACATCCAGTACCTGGGGTCAGTTTCAGGAGACGATTCCGTCCGTCTACAACTACCTGCCCCAAAGGGAAATCTTGTGCTTTGTACCTCTTAACACGGACCTCTCAGAAGCAGGTCCCGGGGGTGGGACAGACTCACCTCCCAGCGGCCCTGGGTGAGCAGGAGCAGCGCCAGCGGCACGGCGGTCCCGGACATGGCGTGTGTGGAGGGCATGCTGTACTCCGAGTTGTAGAAAACCTCCACCTTGACGACGGGCGGCGAGGCCGGGCGCGGCCAGCGCATCACGTCCTTGGTGCACTGCCCCAGGTACATGACCCACACCCAGACCACGATGAGGCGGCGCGCCACCACCGGGTCCACGTTCCACGTGAGGAAGGGGAAGAAGCTGATGTAGAAGAGCTCATTGCCCAGCTCGGTGCCGCAGGTGAAGAGGCAGTACAGGAGCCGGTTCTCGACGTGGAACTCGTGGCCCGCGTCGCCCGTCAGCGAGTTCCTGCGTAGCGGTTTCACGGCGGCCGCCCCGTTCGCTGTGCCGTTGCTGTCTGTGTGGTCCCCGGCCGCCCCCGGCCCGTCCGCCGCTCTCCGGCGGGCTCCCCGCGCCCTCTCCCCGTCTTGGTTCTTGGCGAACGACCCTTTCACCCCGCAGAGCTTCTGGAAACGGGCCACGAGGAGCGGGTCCTGCAGGAAATCCAGCAGCCGCGACAGCCCCGCTCTCAATCTGTTTCTCATGGCTTTGTTCGTGGAAAAACTAGAAAAAGGAAAGTGCGGGAGTCGCAGGCTAGTTAGCTAGTTTTCTTAGCCGGCTGTGCTAGTTTGCGCAAAAAAAAAAAACTCGGCTTATTCCATGGCCGAAAAGTAGCACAAATTGTCGTCTAGGTTCACTTTTTTGTCAAAAATGATCCAATTTTGCCCGTTTTAGCGAAAAGAATTTACTTTTTACCCTCTTCCCCAAGACCGTCCGTTAAAACGCGACTCGTACACGAACCGCTTCACTGACAGGACCGCTCGCGCACGCGCATGTCAGCGGTGGGAGTGCGCTTGCGCGCGCGTTCGCGAAGCTGTAGGCGAGGTGGGCGGGGCGCTGCTGCGCAAGCGCACCGCGTGAGCACGTGCTTTTAGGAAATGGTTCAAAATAAACAAACACATCTCAACAACTGTCGCTGGTTTTTATTTTGATTGCAATTCCTGAAAATAGACAGAGCTCTGCTGCTACCATTGAATATGGTTTATTTGGCAAAATATGCTATTTTCTTTCAAAAATCATTGAAAATAAATCACATGTTTATATTAAGGTATAGCACTTTTGAGTCAGTCGTCAGGTATTCAAAACGGAACAACATCACCACAATATACAATACAAAAAGGATTTATTAAAAAGCTGACACGGCATATTAAAATATAGACTGTGTTTGTGACATTACTTTGCTTGTGTAGCTGAGCTGAAATTTGCAGAGAAGTGAGTTACAGACCTGCCAGTTTTTCTTGTTGCAAATAATCTACATTCGTGGTGCAGCTCACCAACACAAATGGAGCAAGGGCTGCTGAAAGACATTTACCCTGGGTGGAGAAGAGGCTGTGCATTAGATCAACTGAAAAGTGAGAGAAAAGTTGTGTAATTGGTTTCAGTGAGTTAAGTTTGATTAAAAAGTCGTGTTTATGTCATAGGGGAGGAAAAACGACAGCTGTCCATGTTTAACCATTTCCCCCAGATAGTCACCCAGCTATATTTCACAGCTTTCTAAAAACAAAACAAAACAAAACAAAACAACAAAAAAAACTCATTCCAACAATGAAATATTAAAACGGGCAGAAAAAGAAATGTACCGAACAGAGCCAGAACAGACAACATAAAAAAAAACAAGAAATGGGCAGCAGTGTAGTGTTTTTGTGGGCAAACCAGAATGTTATCACTAGAGGACAGCAAAGTGCCGTAAACCAGTTCTTTACTGTCAGCTGCTCAGTGAGGACCTGTACGCTTTTTTATTCACCGAGGTCCTCAGAATATATGCAGGCACAGAATTTCTTTTTTGTCCACATTTTTTTTTGGGGGGGGGGGGGGGGGGTGGCTCAGAAAGCAAAATGACTGCCACCCTTTGTGAAGCAACATTGACACTTTTTTTTTTTTTTTTTTACTTACATAAACACAAAGTGCATGGCTTGTTTTTTCTTTCTTTCAATCCCTGAAAAATGCTCATATAGATCATTTTAGCTTTAAAAATAAAAGCCCTAAAGGCCTTGTGTTTAGATTCAGAGAGGCAGTTAGGCTAGAGTGAAGTAGTCCATGTGTTTTTGTTGTTTTCCATTAGAAAAGAAAGCGGACCCTGATTTACCAGCAATCCGTGCAGTCCATCTCACATTCAGTGTTGTTTCTGAACCTGTTTTTCAAAGCTACAGATGTCCAAAATCTACATCCCTCCTTGATGGACCACCAACATCTTGGCCTTTGCCTCAAGTCATTTTCTGGTAGCTTTAAATGCTGCACTTAAATAAAGACACTGCCTCCTGACCATGGTTCCTCAATACTGCTCTACCAGCTCAGTGACAACTGATGATGTCCCAGTCCATTTGAGCATGGGACAAATGTTTAAGCATGGTTTTAATGCTTAGACATTCACTTGTCATTTGTCCCACCTGTTTCATACCTAAACGAACTGGGACATGATCAGTTGTTACTAAATTGGTAGAGCAGCATTGGAGATGCATGGTCAGGAGGCCTTGCAGGCCATCCTGTCAGGCTGCATGGGCATGAGGCTGGCGAGGTGGTGTACTGCAGCAAGCTGTAAGGCTGAAACTCTTGAAGGCTGAACGTTTGAGAGGAGCATTCTGCCACCACAACCCTCAGTTTCTTGCACCCAGTGTAGAGGATTCTTTGCGAGGCTGGGTCTCTGTCCTGCCCTTCGTCATTCCTCACCCGCTCTCGCTGATCCTCGTCCAGGTGGATCTTGCGCAGGAGGTTGTTGATGAGGACAGAGCGGCGTAGGTAGGCCTCGGGATCGTCCAGGAAACGCAGTTTCTGCAGCGAGAGGCGCAAGATGCAGCTGCGCTCCTCGCGCAAGATCAGGTGCTGCCGAGAGATGAAAACAACCTCAGTACAAAAAAAAAATGATCCGTCTGAAATGTTTGGTTGCATTGCTGATAAATCCACGTCGTTCGAGATTCTCTTGTTTACCATCTTTCAGAGGAACCACATTCAGTAATCAAACCTAGCCATCACTAGTGCATCAGAGCAAAATGGGAGGGGGTTTGTTCCCATTTCTTTCATTTAATCTAATATGCCAAGGATAACACAGTTTGAAAGGCATAAAATAAATTTTTGCCCCAACAAGATATTTCGCTAAGAAAATGTAAAGAAAAATTTTGCGCAGTACTGAATGTGAGACAAACTGCTGCATTATTAAAGCTTTGTAGTATTAACACACTTTAAATACATAAGATACAAAAATTCTGACTGAAAATATATATTTCCCTCTACTAGCCAAGTAGTTCCTGTGTTATAATGTGAGTATAAAAGCTGACTTTAGTTATTAGCAGTCACTTGGTTTACATTTAGCAGATTTTTGCTAAACAATCTACCAGTGAGTAATTATAAACAATGGAGGGGAATGTACAGTTACGCAAAAAATAACTGGAAAAAGTTCTCACTTTTTGTAAATATCCATGTAGGCTTCCTTGGATATCCTCCTCTTCCGCATACTTCCTCTTAAAATAGGCAACCTTCGACGTTGTTGAATGATAAGGGCGCACTCAGCGGCAAGACACTAAAGAAAAAGCAGACCGGTTTTCCAAACCAGTTCAAGTGCAAAACTGAAGTTAGTTCCACGTGTGATGTTCACATCCAGGGGATAATTCTGCGGAGGGATGAGAATGTATACATGTTTTTAGACTCAGTTCTCTCACTTTCATGTCCAAAATGGAGGGATTCTTGCTATATGATCATTGCGAATATACTCCGCACAGCATGCAATGATTTTTCTGAATTTAACCCACACGGTGTAGCAGGGGGCAGCCAAACACCCAGCCCCTATGGAGCAGTGTTGGGAGCAGTACTTTGCCCAAGAGTAGCTCAGGATAACCCACGGGTCTGGGACTCGTACCCATGATCAGTGGGGTCCAGTCCCTAAACACTCGGCCACCACTGCCCTGTAAAGCTCTTAATAGCAAACAGATTGGTTTGGCTAAGATCAATAAAAGTTTCTCAAAGAGGCACCTAACTTCTAACAGATACGTCTCCAGAATCCACCAGGAACGTTAACCACCGACCTCTAGTGTTTATAAGCCACTATAGAAATGACTGAAACGATCTGTTCTTTTAGTGTAAAAGTTTATCTTTGAGCTTTATTCAGGTGGTTACCACATAAACGAACAGATACGGTTTCAAATATACACCGTTTCGCATTTGACTACGTTAAAAAACGGGTTGCAGCTAAATGTGCTTGTTCAAAGAAATGCATCGCATGAATAAGATCAGTCTGTGTGTGCATGTCACAGTAATAGCTTGTGTGTGTGTGTGTGTGTGTTTCATTGCACTTGTTTAACTGTGCACGTGATAAATATAATGCTTTGATCATTAAAACTCATATATATGAATGTATAGATTACACCATGGATGAAAATGAAGTGTGTGTGTGTGTGTGTGTGTGTGGTTTGTACCTGAGGGCTGCAGCACACACACCTTCCTGAGGACTGTTCTGTTCACCTGAGCACTTCTCCTCTCTTTCATGTCCTAGAGAGATTTGGAAATAAGACTGTAACTGTTTATGTTCCAGTTTCTGTATGTTTGAGCTGAAGTGTGCTCCTGGTCTCACTCAGCCGCAGACTGACGCATTAACACAGTGAAGCTAACGCGGCTTTAATAGTGCCCCCAGCTCCCGACATGTTTACCGTCCGGTTGGCGGCGATTAAAGCTGATTTTTCAGCAGCTTAGCAGGCTGTGAGCGGTCTGCTTCCTCACACAGGTACTCACCTCCTGGCTGGTCAACGAGGAAGCCAAATATGAACGAATATTGAGGAAATGATGCAGAAAACCAGGGAATTTCAGCTCCACCGGAGCAGCTAACGCCACCCAAACGTTGTTGAGCAACGGCTTTCGAATCCCAGCGCGAGCGTATCGTTCAAATTTCAAATTCAAACGACGCCAAGGTTCCAAACGGCCGAACAGCAACGACAACCAGCGCAGCCCGCCTCGTGTCCGCCCGGAGGAGCCGCCTTTAACGGGGGCCAATCTGCGCTCCCCTCTCGCCGCTCGCCGGCGGGCCGGTTCGTTCAGCGGCTCATAATCACCCGAACGCCGCGGCTCTTGGCTCGTCAGGTCTCCGCGCAGTCGCGCCCCTGAAAAACACAGCGCCCTTAAAAACATCACCTTCACAGCGGCCAGGCAACGGCACGCGCCTCTGCGCGCCTCCTGATTGGCCCTCGCCGAAACAGATGTTGCCTGTTGCTAGGCGTGTCGCTAGGCAACGGTGACGCTGCTCCGGGCTCCATTCTTCTCGCGTCATCTTGGAAAACACACACACACACACATACTTCCTTTTTCTTATTTCTCTCTACCTTTTCATCTCTCTCACTCTTCTGTTCTCTGATTTATCTTTACCTTCTTTTTCATCTCTCTCACACACGCACACACTCATCTTTCTTATTTCTCTACCCTCTTTCTACATCTCTCTATTTTCTTTCTTACATCATTTGTCTTTTTTCCTCCCCGTTTCTCTCGACCTTTTCTACAAATCTCTCCCTCTCCCTCTCTCTCTGATGTTTGTATTTCTCACAGTGTGGGGACTGTCCATGTCTGAATTAGAGCTGTGCTGTGATGCTCTCTGAGTGGAACACACTGTGACTTGAGTGAAATTCACGGCATTAAATGATCATGAATAAACTGTCACGTGTCTGATAAATTGTTTTATGACAATTTGGATACATTATTTTGAACTAAAACCAAATAACAGTAGTAATGATGGAAGGATAGCTGTAGGGCGTTGTGGGGAAACATAGGCGCAGAAGACACCAGATTTATATGCTCAGTATAAACACTGGAGTCACTGATGGATCTGAGGAGGAAATAAAATCGCTATACTTACGTTGGAAACGGCTGGAAAGAAAACATGGTGGAAACAACAACCAAATCTGTAAAGAACTGCGAGTCTCAAGCCACCCTCATTTCTTCATATATTTTGCAAACGATTTCACATTTGCTCCCATTTCTTTCAACGAATGTTCTGATTTTCCAGTTTCTTGATATGTGGTCCCAACAAATGCCTAACAACGTTCTCACCCACACTGATTCCACCTTATGTTGGTTATTTATATAATTTCAATGGTCTTCTGCTTACATAACCCCCCCAGTGCATCACCTCCCCCTTTAAACCCGCCACTATAATCCCTATATCTGGACTCTCAATACAAGTGTTTTGGCTGAAGGAACACAGTCTAGAGTCAGTGCTGGTTTAAAAGTCCTGTCAAGGAGCAAAACTGAGCAATGATGAGAAGCTAGAGGAAGGTGGACACATATGGGCGACGGTTCTGTGATTTCTGATGTAGTTGCCACTGAACTTCCTCTGAATGACACTGAAGTAAAATCCATCCATCCTTTAAAAGAAACAAAACGGTACGCAGAAATGTGTTGCTAGACAAAATAGATATTTTTAATCTACAAAACCACTGGAACAGCACATATTGCCATGCATCTGCATAACCGGTATTGTAACAGGTGGAGAAAAACCGTCGACAACCATGCAGCTGGACAATTTGGGACAAGTTAATGCATTTCATGCTGGTTTTATGTAGCTCATGGGCTTATAAATGCAACTCACTTCATATTTGCTCTGTAATATTGAACAGGCACTTTATAATGCATATACAGTGCAAACATGCGTATAAAAGATCACTTTTTCATCTTAAGTCAATATGTACATAGTCTGTGGTGCAATATGTGGGCCACACAGCCCAGGTCATGCATAGGAACAAGAAAGAACAAGAAACTTGCCATTGGTGTTTGAGATGTGTCAAAAAAGCAGAAACCTTTGTTTGTGTACAGTTACATATCAAAGGTTATATCGGTTAGTAACAGTACAATTCTCATACTTTACAGAGGGCCAGTGTTCATAAGGCTACAAGACAGCTACATAAGCACTTTGAGAAATGACATTCCAGTTTAGAAACCTATATAAAGGCTTATTCCAGTATAAACACTGCTTTAACACTTATCCGGCATCAATTGAAGCCCTAATAACATCTGATTTTAGGAGGAAGTCTTCATAATTTGAATGCAGGCTAATGTCGGTTGTCATGAAGGGCTTAGGTAGCCTTGAGAATGCGGTCCTTCATTAGTGTTTGATGTCCATTTTGATGGAAAGCTTTAAAAAAGGATGGCTGAGGGATTATAAACCTGAAACCCCAATCAGAGGTTTTCACAGAGAACTTTTGACATCTTGCATGCTTTTAAAAGTGGATATCGGCACCGATTGTGTGAATCTGACTTATGATAGTCATACCTTTAAAAAAATAAATAAAGCTTCTACCTCCAGCAAGATGAACCAAAACGGCCGCAGTTGAAAGTGCATTTGAGCTTCAACGAATTTGGTCAAGTCCATTACTGGCCTCTGTGAAAAGCTCCACAGAAATGAGAAAATGGTGCTTCTAAGCTTGATGTGCAACAAGTCAGGTCCAGCTGATTATTGGTGGACAATTAAGAGTCCACTCATGCAAGCACAAGGCCAGGGTCATCGTCGGACCCACAATAATGAAAGATTGGTTGGTGCACTATAGAGCACTCCAAGTTTAACGAGTGATTCAGCTCTTCTCTTATCTTGTCTCCAGGATATGACATCACAGTGAACACAATAAGAGCGGCTCTACGTAAAGCTGGAGCTGTAAAAGCAATGCCAATAAGGCGTCCCTTTCCCATAAGCTTACATTGTTTTATAACAGTGGGGACCAACCCAGCTCCCTGTTACCAAGAAGTTCTCCAGCTCACAACAAGAGCATGATTATCATTTATTTGGAGCCTGTTACATAACATTCACATGAGCTGTTAAACGTTGTCATGACAGATTTGGTCTATTCATATGGCCATAGAATAATAGATTTTAATTGTCTGTTAGATGCATTATTTTAGGTATTATAGTATCTGACCATTTCAACCCAGTTATATTAAAAGAGATACTCCGTCATGACGATTTAGACAATTTATGGGTTTTTTGGAAGTCTTATTGTGAAAAGATCTCACCTGTGAAATATCTAATCAGTGAATCCTATTCTGTGTCTAAATGTGCAGAAATAATAGCTTCATCCCCGCTGAGTTTAGGTACACTCCATTTGTAAGGAACTATATTTTGCAGTGAATGATTACACTGGTCATTCTCAGAGGATCTATGCACAGATCTATTCGTTGATGAAGAACCAAACAGTGATGTTTTGGTGCCAGTTTCTCAGCTTAAGATGAAAATAATAGGAACCCTACACTGAAGACCATCCTGTAATATTATTGCATGTAAACAAATCTATGAGAAGAAAATATTCCAATATCAAACTGGGAGAAGAGCTGCGACTTGGTCACTCCCGTTGCTTTTGGATGTTAATGATCAGAGGACACCCCAAACGAAAAGAAGAGGAGGTTTCTTTCTACAGGAAGCACGAAATGGTGCCTTTGACCAGCATGACCCAATTCTGTTTTCTTACATCCACGATTCCGTCTAAGGCAGGTCCAACTGAGCCTTCACAAACGTTGGGTCACAGCATGATGGTTCCGTTAATGGGACATTTAAGCAGTATGATGAATGCACCCAAAGCTACGGGTGGGTAGCAAGATAACAGAGTAGAAAATAACATTGATCAATGGCTGTACATATGTGGATATGAAGCTACAGTGGGTTTTCTAACAAAAAGCACCCTATTTTAATACGCAGCTATCAAGGATTTACAACAGTTACCAGCCTAATATGAAGCAAAAGAGATAGTTAAATATAAGTTTTTAAAATATGTAGTTAAAGCAGCATTATGAATGTTTGCTGATTTGCTCTGGGAATCTTGGAAAGTGGGGGTGGCCGTTATTTTTCGGCATTTGATAGCTTGCATTTATACTACGAATCCTTTGTAGCCAATTAAATTAACCAATGAGAATAACTGAGTAATTAATTATACTTTCTTTTAAAGGGGCAGCGGTGGCCTAGTGTTTAGGAAGGAAGGTCATTGGCTTGACTCCCAGACCAGTAGGTTGCCCTGAGGTACCCTTGAGCAAGGTACTGTCCCCATCACTGCTCCTCAGGTGCTTTAAATAGCTTCCCCCTGCTGCACGGTGTGTGTGGGTGAAATGCAGAGGCTGCATTCTGTCGTGTCACACTGCGCGCTGTTTCACAATGATAGTCACTTTCATGTCACTTTCCCTTCAGTGATCAGATGTTTAACGTTAAAAGTTTGCAGGGCAATTTTGGTGGGCTTTAATCTAATACATCTTTAAAGACTGCCTGGTCACTATGGCTACGTTGTGAGTAGGTTTCTTTGCTGTTTGTGTGGCGTAGTGAAGTTATCGTGGTGTTTTATGAACCTGACTCACAGCGTTGTAACGAATCACCAACCAGTTATCTTCCATCTTTCATTATCATTGAAGGTCTCTTCATCGCCAGTTTTTAAACTGGGCTTTATACGAAACAGCAAGGCCAATAAGCCTCCTCTCCATTGTTTAAACTTAAATAAGACCCTCCTTACACAGTGCACTTTGTCGATAAATATCATTAAACAGCTATATCGCAATTTCGCTACAGGTTTGTGGCTTCTTGCCTCTGCATTGGTCGACAGACTGCAAGAGAACATGCATTCTGAGCATTTTACTGATTTTACCACGAGCTGGTGGCCTGCAATTGCTAACCGTTGTTGCTTTTTCTTGCAAAACTGTTGCATATGCTGTGCAAATTATGGACATGTTAAAGAAAGACTCGCTCAAACCAGCAAATGAAAGCCAGAGAGAACCATCTCTGGTCTTCTACAGCCTTCTTCACTGATCTAGTCCATCTTGAACAAACCCTCGATCTTGGCCATCTTGTCAAGTAGAAAGAAAGAAACCCATTTTAACAAACTTTGAATATTATTCTTGCTTTGAGCTCCAATCAAATAATCAGGCCATTCTGAATGGGAAAACTGTACTGTAATCGGGACTTGAAGCGATAGTTTGGTCAAAAACATTTCCCCTTATCAATCCAAGGCTTGTTTCATGTCTGAATATCGCTTAAGAGCTACAAGGCAAATGTACCTAATAAGTCATTTCAGCTCATTTACAGGATGCTATGCCTTAATCACCACAAATTTGTTTCAGACTGCAGTACTGTCTTCAGCCACCCCTCTTCACCCCCCTTGCTCCAGGCTTCATGAAGGACAATGTTTTTGGCGCTCATTTTCAGTCCAATTACTTGATCAGCAGTGTGGGATCATCTCCACAGAGAACAAAACAAAAGGCAGCTGACATGCAAAGAAGAGCTTTGGAATGTCCTTCGAGAAGCCTGGAGAACTCTTACTGAAGACGACTTTAAAGACCATGAATGAGATACTCGTAGCCTTGCAGTGCTCCAAAGCAATCGCCGACACCAAGTAAAGCTTTCCTGATTGACGACATTTCAAGTGAGGATGAAATTGTTTACATTTTAAGTTGAGCTCAACCGTGTCTTTAAATAAACTTTCCTTCCCACCACAAGTTCTTTGTAGGCGGAACATCTGGGACGTCCAGAGGGCCGCCTTGCCTACATGTTCACCCAGGCTACCAATTCAAACCGTTTTCTCATTCATCCACCGCTCTCTCACTCCATCCGCCTCGCTAAGCCTCCAGCAGAGTGTGCCAGCGGCAGACTTGCTGGTTGCCACTCTCCTTCATGTCCTGCCAGTGCAGTGCCTCCTCTTCCCCGCTGCTGTTCTGGCCCAGCGCCAACCAGCCAATCATCTCCTTGCGCTTCATATTGCGGCGGTTGTAGACGGCCACCATTAGCGTGACGTCGGACAGCTGGAAGAGCGCCACCTGGAACACGAAGGTCTCCTTGAAGACGGGGTTGGGCTGCCCGCGCCGTACCGACGTCTTACAGCGAGAGATCTCCTGACCCATGGAGTTCAGCAGGGTCAGTTTGCCGTATGTATCTACAACAAGAACACATCTATTTAGAGCAGATTTTGTACGTCTAACTTTATCCCCAGATTTTTTATTATATTTAGGGTATTTATTAGGGTGCTGACATAATAGTATAGTTATAAAGAGGAAAATGGGGTTCATTTCATGTTATTCCAGTGTGAACACAGGCTCTGATTGGCCAAAACAGGGTATCACGTGATTGCTAGAGGTGGCTAACAACCATGGTACCAACAACGGTAACTGCATGCAAGATGCAAAAATGGATCAATAATCCCAGAACACATTCAACTGGGTTTATTTTTATAATATGCTCATTTATCTAAGTCTCATATAGAGAATGCAAAGCTGCATGCAATCCCACCAGGGCGCTCATTAGAATGGCACTACTTCCAAAAACAAAAACAAAACCTCATCATAGGAAGGTACCCAGGACATGTTGGTATTGACTAAAAATTAAAAAATTATATCTTAATGTAATTAAAATGGCTTTAGATAGCTTAAAACATTTGTAAGCCACTTTATATCCTCAATGTAATGTTCATGTCCACAAAAAGGACATGTCCACAAAAAGGTCTGAGACTGTGATTGATTAAGCCTCCTGTTATCTGATGTCCCAGTTTAGATAAAAAGTTCCCAGACCAGTAAGTTGCCTTGGGGTTTCCTTGATCAAGGTACCGTCCCCATCACTGCTCCCTGGGTTCTGGATATGTCTGCCCCCTGCTGCACGGTGTGTGTGGGTTAAATACAGAAGATGCATTTCGTTGTGGTTCACTGTGTGTTCACAATGACAAATAGTCCCTTTCACTTTCAGTTGGAGTCTTTGGGACTTCTCATTGGTTTAGTGTAATGTGCTGCTTGAGCAGGGGATGGAACCCCAGTGTGCAGCTTCGTAAGACACTTTGTGACGACGATGATGAGGATGACTTTCATCTTTACCTGGCGGCCGGTTGAGCGCTAGGTTCCGGAAGTGGCTCCCTTTAATGACCTCGACAGAAAGCCGGCCGGTGGTGGCATTGTAGGCCAAACCCAGGAGCAGCTCAGGAACTCCACCATGAGACAGAGACTGACTGGAGGAAGCACTATCACTCTGAGCACTCAGCGACACCTGAGAGTCTATAGCCTAGACAGAGAAAGAGAGAGACACGGTTTTAGTATTGGGTTTATAGTGGCCATTTTATCAGAAACCCCTCTTTTGAACAAGGGGTTGATTAATTCTTTGCATGAAGCTCTTTGGTAAGGGAGTTGGCCACAGGATCAGAAGGTCATGGGTTCGAATTCCAGACCGGTAGGTTGCCCTGAGGTGAAAAGTATCGTCCCCATCACTGCTCCCCATGCGTTTTCTAAAGCTGCCCCCTGCTGCGTGTGCGTGGGTAAAAAGCAGAGGTCTAATTTCTTTGTGTTTCACTGTGTGCTGTGCTGTTTCACTTTCACTTTCACTTGTTGGAAAGTTGGTAAATTTAGCCTTCTGTAAGAAGGACCCTTTCGACAGCTTATCAGTGGATGACCCAAAAAGATGAATGAAGTGATAGAGTCCTAAAAACGTGGGCCATGTGAGAATAATTTGCAGTACTGGACTTCTCTGGGTGACTCTCAGTCTTACCTTCAGGTTGCTGCGAGGTTCTAGTACTAGTGTGGCCTCCATCTGTCCTGTGTCACTTCTCAGCTTGTTGAGCCTGTAGAGGGTCTCTCCCATCATCCTCTCTCGGTTCATCTTGCCCAGCGCGTACAGGCGAAAGCGCAGCGCAGACGAGCCAAGCTCCACAGGCTCCAGTCGTGAAAACCGGAACGTTTCCCCAAAGCGCGGCGTAGACCCTTTCTGTACCGCCGTCTTGTAGCGCTGACGTTTACCTGGCAACAGGGCCACGTGCACCTGCCAGGCATCCATACCGCTGCGCCCCTTATCAGGAATGCCCTGAGCCGTGACCACGGTAACCAGGAGCTTGAAGGCATCAGCCCGGTAGTCAAGGACGACAATAAGGTCACCGCATTTGGAAATGGGGAGGCGGGGTGAAGCGCTGGCGGGGCGGGATAGGGAACTTCTGCTACCTGCACGCTCCTGCTGATTGTCACACACACACACACACACACACATTTTTAATTACTGCTTTGCCTTTGTGTGCATAACAGATGTTGAAACACCTCTTTTCTTACACACAAACATGCAAACAGTCAACCACTCTATCCCGCCTCTCCATCCAGGCCTACGCTATGACACACACACTCGATACATCAAAACTCATGAATATTCATGAAGCCTTGAGCTGTGGTATGCTATAACAGTTTGTACTCCAAGCAAATGAAAGTTCAAGCAAAGCTGTTAGCCTTGAAATGAAAGCATCCAGCGTTGGAAATGTCTATATGTTCCAAAGTTTAGGCTTTCTAGGAACTAGGAAAGTTGCTGTTGGCATGTGATCCCATTTAATAGCAAATGCAATCAACACTGATCTCAAAATCATAAAGTTATCTAAATCACACTTCACCATACCTACTCAACCCAAAACTATTTCGAAAGCAATGGACCATTCCTATTTATGCCGGTCCTGCATGGAGGAGATTCATGGTTCACTCCAAAGGTGTCCAGCTCATCTGAAAGATGTTCAGTTGAGCTTAATCACTCCAGCTCATCCAAAATGTGCTCAACGGATCTTAATTAATCCCAGGTGTGTTTGATGGACATGATGATTAATCCCAAAGTTCAATTGATTTTCCTTTTAAACTGATTTCAAAATGGAATAACCGACTTTCAGGTCTAAATAATTAATTGAAGCACCATCAAGCTAGACTGAGAGAAGCTTCATGACTCCAGGTTATTGCAAAGGTGCTCAACAGAAGTTACTCATTCCAGTTCATCCCAAAAGTGTTCAATGGCGATTCCTGACTGTCAAATGATCTAAAAAGTGATCAACCGACTTTCATTACACTAATTAATGCATTTACATTTACGGCAATTAGCAGACGCTCTTATCCAGAGCGACTTACAGGTCCTGATTACAGGGACAGTCCCCCCTGGAGCAACTCAGGGTTAAGGGTCTTGCTCAAGGACCCAGTGGTGGTAGTGCTAGAGGTGGGATTCGAACCGGGAACCTCTGAATCCATAGGTCCGTAGGCAAGTACCCTACCACTAGACCACCACCACCCCATGCCAAGGATGTGCAATGAAGCACCAACAATCTAAATGAACCTAAAGGTGTTCAGGCTTCTTGATTCCTTCTTACCCCAGTGGTGCTCAATAGAGCTTCCTTACTTTAATGATCCTCAGAGTAGTCATATTCTATAGAAGTATTATTATTTATGTTTCATACACTTACCAAAAGTATTTATTGGAAGTATTTATCTCATAAATATTCAATGAAGCATCTTCCGCTCATGCCAAACGTGTTCTTTATCTCTCCAGATGATTCATTAGCAACTGCATACAGAGTGTACACATTCACTCATTTCAGTACCTCAGGGCTCCAAGTAGATGAGCTGTCTGTGGCCTCATTGTCAAATCCTTGGTTATCCATGGCCATGTCCATCTCCAGACTGGGCAGCGGAGTCTGGCGCCTCTCTTCTCCGTAAAAGGCTTCTGAGCCGTTCCCTGTTTCCTGCGAGCCCATGGAGACTACGTCCCCTCTCCAAGACAGAGGGTCAGACAGAGGGTCGGTAGGGGTCAGGCGACGTTGAAGAAGGGTTTGGGAAAGGGGATCTACCTGCTGGGACCCTCCACGACCTCTGAGGGACAGAGGGTCTTGGAAGCTCTGCCTGCTTACCTGGTCAGCGTCTGTCGGTGGACACGGGACATGGATAATCAATCATAACAAGTCGCAGATGACTATGATGACTTGAACAAATATTCCCGTTTGATTCCTCTTTTTAATAAGTGTAGGGAAATCCATTGGGATATTGAACTGACGTCTAGATGGTATTTTATCACTTATCACTTGTGTTATTAGCCTGATATCAGAAACAGCTCAACCACTCCATGGGGCACCTTAGAGCGACAAAGATGCACCGTAGAATATTGTATAATATATTCAAGAGAGCTGAGAATTGTGTCAAAATCAACATAGTATGCCAGTGTGTCATTGAAGTTTCATTATACATTATTGCATGGCACATTTTTGAAGTACTGGGATCAGGAATAACACCTTAAGCAAACGCATTATGGGAAAATGAGTTGCAAAAATAAGCTTTTACATGAAAAGTGTGAGTGAACGGCTGAATGAGAGCCACTGCCAAGGTTGCGTTTTGTATGAATGGAAGCTGATTTAAAGAATAAAATGTTCCTTCTCATCATAGTGGAACTGCTCAGTTGCCGTGGCAACCATAGAGATGTTTTCACCATGGAAACAGAACAAGGCAACGTCAAAATTCAGAGAAATAAAATGCTGGTCGACCTTAACAATTCTCCTTAACTGGGGATTCAGTTGACTTTAAGGCAGAAGACAAAGCCCCAGATCAATCCCCTGTGACATCCCAGAATGCACCTTGAAAATGTGGGGGGGGCGAATGTGTGACCTAACAGAGCCAAAAATGTAACGCAGTACCAGTATCCTGTACCAGAGGTTATGGATAAAGTAGACGTACTGATTCAACTACAAAAAAAAAGTACAGGAATGTACTCGGAAAATAAAGTAAAAACTACAGGAATGTACTTTTTGAACATTATAATGAACACTGACTTCACCGTTTCACTTTCATCCACGTCTCTACTAGTTCTCTAGATCACGGACGTCACACCCAACACACGCCTTTTCTCCAACATCCACTCTCCCAGTCCTCTCTCTTACGTCTCCTTTGGTTTGTTCTGCACCGACGGGCGTCTTTTCTGTGT
Organism: Hepsetus odoe; assembly: GCA_017165825.1. NCBI lineage: Eukaryota > Metazoa > Chordata > Actinopteri > Characiformes > Hepsetidae > Hepsetus > Hepsetus odoe. The sequence goes on from CM029367.1 coordinate 2,209,488, forward strand.
GTTTGTCTCCATTTAGACGGGAACAGCTCTGGATGTTAGGAAGGTGATGGGGCATAAAAATAATGGAGGTTTCCAAAGAACTAAGACATCTGTTCCAGTACAAAGTTAAAATGTTTGGGTTAAAATGTAAGGTATAAAATAAAATAACCTCAGGAAATAAAGTACTCAAGTGCAGATGCCTGAAAAGTGGGTTATTTTGGTAAAGAAGCAGCAAAATATCTGCCGACCATGATCTTCTCGGTGCTCTGCTTTAATGTCAGTCTGGGTTTTCCAAGCCCAGTTTTTAGTTCGTGCCAAACATCTGGCATTGGGCCTGAAAGGCCAGGCATCGGCTTTTCTGTCTAGATCACCATCCTACACCCGTAGAATTTCTGGCAACCTGCATCTTTTGATTAATGGACGCCTAAGGCGTCTTCCTTCCTGTTGCAGGCCACATCTAGGCAACCTGAGGGGTTCTCAGAGAGCTTTTTCAGCATTTTTGGTTTGTACGTGGGCTGAATTCGGTGACCAGTTTAAAACCATGGTTTACTAACCGTTTCTTTTTGCTGAGGCAAGCTATTTCATCTAAATTTTCCAAACCACAGATTAGCTCTTTGTAAACTGGCAGCCCTTCTGGTGCCAGGGACATCCAAACTCTTTCTCCTGATGGTCTCCAAGAGCTTCTTTAATGCAGGCCGAATCTGCCACTTCTTGCATACTTAGAACCTATTTTATTGCAAAACTACTTCTTTCAGAATGCTCTTCTGGTCTGAAACTGCTGATGTTCGACTTTTGCAGTTTAGAAGGTAACAGAGCCATAGGCAGGATAATTACATTTAGGCTTTTTGACAAATGTGCTGTTTTTAAGATTAAACAGTACGAATCAAGTATGAAACAGTACGAATTCAAACCTTTTCCTTGCTCTGCTTTTGGTTAAAAATATTTTTATATATAATTATATGTAATTATTCTGTATACTGGGATTATTACACTTTAGAAATTAAATTATTAGTGTTTGTTCAGTACAGGGCAAGAAGCCACAAATGAAATGAAAACAACCAAAAGTCATTGGGGGAAAAAAAAAAAAAAAAAAAAAAAAATTATATATATATATATACACACACAGTACTGTGGAAAAGTTTTAGGCAGGTGTGGAAAAAATGCAAAGAACGCTTTCAGAAATATAAATAATGATTGTTTATTTTGATCAATTTACAAAATGCAAAGTGAGCGAACAAAAGAAAAATCTAAATCAGATCAATATTCGGTTTTTCTACCTTTTACCTTCAGAGCAGCATCAGTTCTTCTGGCCCCACAGAGCCCTGATCTCAACATCATCCAGTGAGTCTGGATCACATGAAGAGACAGAAGGATGTGAGGAAGCTACATCCACAGAAGATCTGTGCTTAGTTCTCCAAGATGTTTGGAACGACCTACCGGCCGAGTTCCTTCAAAAACCGTGTGCGAGTGTACCTAGAAGAACTGATGCTGTTTTGAAGGCAAAGGGTGGTCACACCAAATATTGATTTGATTTAGATTCTCTTTTGTTCATTCACTGCATTTTGTTGATTGATGAAAATAAATGATGAACACTTCCATTTCTGAACGCGTTCTTTGTTTACAGCATTTTTTCCACACCTGCCTAAAACTTTTGCACAGTACTGTATATCTATGTATATAAAAATATAGAAAAAAATAAAAAAATGAAATATAAAATAAAAAAAATAAATAAAAATTAAAAATCTTAGTGATGACTCAGCAGTGTATGTATAATTTGCACAAAAACATCATTATCAGCAGATATCTGCTTAATAAAATGCAAAATCTTTAGATTTTAGATTTTATCCAATAGCGTATTTATTGCTCTCTGGCAGTGCAAGAGGTTTATTTGCACCTTAAGATACACGGTGCCTTGATAAAAAGGCCTCTCTGGTCCGTGTGTCCTCGTGTTTGTTTTTCACGTCCATGTGTCGGTTTACATTTGCCATGTGCTTGTGTTTGTCTTTGTCCATTCCTCACCCAAGTCCTTCCTGCAAACGTGGTGTGAATTCATGTCTCTTCCTTGTGTCAGGTGTGTCAGGTGTCTCTTGTTTTATGTCATTCATACGTTTCCCATGTTTGTCTTAGCTGTTTATCGGTCTTTCCTCTACATTGGTATTGTATGTTTCCATGGTAATACCAGTGAGAACCCCTGAATTGGCCTTGTTTCCTTTAGTCTTTAGTCAGACTGTGCTACATAAAGAGGTTCCACCAACTCAGCATTCAGCATCAGCAGTAACTAATCAGTTTCTTCACTGCTTCATGTCTCAAGTTAGACACTTTGTTCTGCTTGAAGGTTCAGACGTAGATCACTGTGTGGATTAACCAACACAGAACTATCAAACTGCTCAGGTACAGAGACTGGACTGAAAATGAGAGACAGCAACACTGTCCTTCAGGAAGATCTGGAGAACTGCTCAGGTACAGAGACTGGACTGAAAATGAGAGACAGCAACACTGTCCTTCAGGAAGATCTGGAGAACTGCTCAGGTACAGAGACTGGACTGAAAATGAGAGACAGCAACACTGTCCTTCAGGAAGATCTGGAGAACTGCTCAGGTACAGAGACTGGACTGAAAATGAGAGACAACAACACTGTCCTTCAGGAAGATCTGGAGAACTGCTCAGGTACAGAGACTGGACTGAAAATGAGAGACAACAACACTGTCCTTCAGGAAGATCTGGAGAACTGCTCAGTCATTAAAAGTCATTAAAAAGAAAGACGGGATGCTTAGAAGCAAAATATGAATATGAAATGAGGAATGTGGACATTAGTATTTCACATTGCTTAGAACACCCATGGAACACCCCAGGAACCCATATAATAATGCCCTGCCAACAACCTGTGTGTGTGTGTGTGTGTGTGTGTGTGTGTGTGTGTGTGTGTGTACCTTCGCAGTCAGAAGGCTCGGTGCTCCCATCCTCCCGATCTGGCAGGAGCTGCTTGAACTTGTGGTGCTGCACCAGCGTGCTCTGGGCCTCCGTCTTTGTGAAACTTTGCGAACGAGAGACTGAGATTTCGAAGCGCTTCACGATCTCCCCCTCGCTGTCGGAAGAGCTGGACACCTCACCATCTTCTCCATAACTGTTCACTACACACACAAGGAAACGTTGGGGTAGAGGTCAAAGGTCATTTCACCATAAAGAAAAATGGAGGCAATGGGCTGAGAGGGAAAATTACAGAGAAAGGACAAAAGGAGGAGGAAATGGACAGAAGAAGGAAAAGAAAAGAAAACATTGTATTTACAGTTTCCAAGATTACCCACAACTTGAGTGTTGAGGTAGGACATTCAAGGTATGACTTTGAGTACTTTCATTAGTTCACACACACACACACACACACACACACACACACACACACACACACACACACACACACACACAAAAACAAGCAACTCAAATCAACCCGAGTGGCTCTGCATTGAGAAGCAGCGGTCGCCATAGTAACCGGTTCCTCACACTCAAGTGTTTTTCGCCCTGCGTCCTTCTCTTTTTACAGCGCAAATGTTCAGTTGCCACAGCAACCCAGCCCCGCACACAGTGGCCGAGAGGATGTTGAGCGATCGATGAAAGCGCCACCTTCGCCTCCCTTTAACTAGAGCTCTCAAGTGGCTTTTAGCAAGTGGAGCCAGTCCACACAGCAAGCCGCACTCGTTCCGCAACCTTCAACCTTTTCTTCTTCATAAAGTCTTCACTACAAACACATGCAAATCTCTGCAGGTAAAAGCCCCTGGACGTGTTCATCTGCAAGCTCTCGTTAATTCAGCGTTTAACGCGTCACTCGTTCTCAACGGCAGGTCATTCACACAAACGTCCTCTTGAATCGTTTAATTGTGTCTAGAATCTTAATTATGGCCTGTTATATCATTTTAATTAGTGTACATAGAACCTCGTATCGTATTATATATGGAACGCATTGATGAATGTTTACATTTACTTAAATATGACTCTCCATCCATTTGATTCAATATTTAGTGACTACCTCCCTGTTAGGATCCCCTTTCTAATAGGCAAAATAATAATAATAATAATAATAATAATAATAATAATCTCAATTGAAACCAAAATAAATGACCCCAGTCTCATAATCATGACTTTTAATTCTCCATAAGATACTGTCTCAATTAAGATTTGATTCTGATCTGCTCTTTCAAAATAATGACGACGTCCACAACAACTTGCTCTCATAATTATGATAAACCGTCTCGTGATTATGACCTGCTGTCTCATAATTATGACTCCTTATAGCCATGACTACAATATCATTATTAAGCTCTTCTGAAAAAAAATGCCTTCATCCCAAAATGCAGATTCCCGATGTCCATTTGTCGTAATAATTCAATATGACCATGACTGCATGATGGGATCCACATTGCCATGCGATTTCATGACATATAAAGTGTATAATATTAAATTAGAAAATATTATACTGAGCAAAATCCCAGTGTGGCAGGAGCAAGAAGATGAATTAAGTTCTTCTGGATTTAATCATAAAAGAGGCTCTGAACAATGAATAGCAACATGAACGGACACAATTTGAATTTCAGGTAGATTTTTTATAAGCCATGTGCTGTGGATGCCAAGGCTTCGGTTTCCACCCTGTTCCCAAATGATGAAAGTGAAAGTGACTACTTTTTGGCATTGTGAAGCACAGCACAGCACACAGCGAGACGCATTGAAATTCAGCCTCTGCATTTAACCCACACATGCATGTGCAGCAGGGGGCAGCTATTTAAAGCGCACAGGGAGCAGTGATGGGGACGGTACCCTGCTCAAGGGTACCTCAGGGCAACCTACTGGTCTGGGATCGTGCAGCCGTCTGTCGACTCTTTAACACCCTGATGGCAAACACAGCTCGCCAACACACCGTACACAATGCATACTCTCCCTCCACACCTCAAGCAAACCGGTCATTTTCCACAGCGACTAGTTGCTTAGCATCCACAGTGACGGCCCGTTAAAATGCCACCGAGCGAAATTATTTCGCGGCGGCAGCGATGGTGCAATACTTTTGCCACATATTTTTGTCTGGTTGTCATCATGAACACAGCAAACAGTGAACCACAACAAAATCCATCCTCTGTATTTAACCACAGCGTGCAGCAGTGAGCAGCTTTATCCAGCACCAGGGGTGCAGTGATGGGAACGGTACCTTGCTCACGGGTACCTCAGGGCAACTTCCTGGTCTGGGATTCAAACCCACGACCTTCTGATCCTGGGACCAACTCTGTAAACTCTAGGCCTCCCTAGTGGTGTATGGGAGTGTGTTTGTCTGCGATGGGATGGTCTGGAGACCTAGCCATGTTTCTCAAACGTTCACGCAATGAAAACCCAAAAAGACCCAAGATCTTTTCTCTTTTGCCACATTATTTGTTAGAAAAGTAAGCATCAACACCCTCGCTATTCCATCAAAGGACACACACACACACACACACACACACACACACACACACACAGGTGTCAAAGGGATTAGTCAGACAGTAAAGAGTAAAGTGAGGGTGAGTTTGTGTGTGCACACAAACAAGGGATGATCCTTGATTTCCAAGATAAAAGGTGAGTGTGTGAATGTGTTAGTGTGTGTGTGTGTGTGTGTGTGTGTGTGTGAGAGAAAAGACTAAGGATGTGTGTCAGAGGAGATGCTGTGTGTTTGATCTGTGTGTACTGAGCCGCCTGTTTGTTTAGCGAAGGTGGGTGTTCTCTCTGCATATCAGTTTACTCATTATAACCACATACACAGAGGAGTACACACACACACACACACACACACACACACACACACACACACACACACACACACAACACACACACACACACACACACACACACACACACACACACACATTACCTGGTAGATCATGTTTTAAAGCTGCAAGCGAAATGAGGTGATGTTCTTACTACAAACCACCATCTGATTGTATAGTTATAACCCCACAATAAATAATGTCAGGAAAAAAAAAAAAATATTCCTACCAAATTCAAATCCCTCCATAATTAACTGTCAGACTTTAAAAACACACAGGAGATCCATACTGGATCCAAATCCCAGATCTAATAGTCGGTAGTGTATTACAGAACCTCTCCAGGTAAAACTAATTTAGCTCCACGAATAAAACCTTTTTTTTGTTCTTTTGATACCGCTCTGGATGAGAGCGTCTCTCAAATAAAGACAAATGTTATCAGCAAACCCGCGTGTGTGTATGCATGTGTTGGTGTGCATTGGCCCGATTGGTGTTTTTCCAAGCGAACGGTACGTGCACACGCCCACACATTAAACCTTAAATCCCAAAACGAGGCAAGAATAGCACTGAGCTCGCCGCCACTAAACCATTACAGGCATCGGCTAAAAAGACCAAAGAAGGATTTAAGGTAGTAGATCAGCTTAGGAATCCACCCTCACTCCAAACGTAGGCCTAGTCTTTGAGTCTGGCGTCTGGGCAGCGGTGGTCTAATGGTTAGGGAGTTGCCCCACATCAGAAGATTGTGGGTTCAATTCCCTCACCAGTAGGTTGCTCTGAGGTACCCTTGAGCAAGGTACTGTCCCCGTCACTGCTCCACGGGCGCTTTCAATAGCTGTGGTGTTTGCATGGGTTAAATGCAGAGGTCCAATTTCGTTGTGGTGTGCTGTGCCCTTGCAATGACAAGGGTTGTCACTTTCACTTTTTCACTTTCACTGAAGTTGGGCTATTTAGTTGTGCGCTTGGGCCACTGTGGTTAAAAAGAAATGGATGTTTCCAAAAAAAAAAAAAGTCTAAAAGCTGTAACTTTCTGGACACGCTTGCTTATGTGGGTTCTGACCCTGCAAGAGACACTAAATGCAGCCTTATTTGCCTCATTTTCTCCTATTTTGCCCCAAACATCCATCCATTTTCTGCCGCTTGTCCCAAACGGGGTCGCGGTTGAGTGCTGGTGTCCAACCCAGCGCACACAGGGCGAGGACGGGGGACGCACCCTGGACAGGTCGCCAGCCCATCGCAGGGAGGAGCGGGACGGGGACGGCACCTTGCTCAAGGGTACCTCAGGGCAACCTATTGGGAAGGGGTTCGAACCCCCGATCCGCCGATCACAAGGCCAACACCCTAACCACTAGGCCACCGCTGCCCCCCCCAAACATCCAGACTCTTTATTTTAATGTAATTGACGGACAGTTCTCCAGGCTTCCTGAAGGACATTGTTTTTGTCTCTCATGTTCAGTACAGTCTCTGTACCTGACCAGTTTCAGAGGCAGTGTGGAATCATCTCCACAGAGAACAGAACAAAGCATAAACCACTGTATCTAGTGTCTCATTTTACTCCAAAATAAGAAATGAAGGTCTAACTAAAGCGCTCCTAAAAATCTCCGAACCCAGGTCTCACCAGTGCTGCAGCGGAGTGAACCTGTTTCACCTCTTCTGCTCTCCAGCTCCTCTGCCTCTTCACTGATGGGCATCAGAGTTCTCACAGGACCAGACTCGGACCTGCTGACCAGACCTCGCGAGGCCAGCTGGGCCTGCAGGGCTTGAAGTCTCTCCCCAGGGTCCAAGGATTGGGCGTCCAGATGAGATCTGTCCTCTGCCTCCTCATGGTCCAGCTCACTGCTGGAGATAGGTTTAGGTCCAAGACTTAGGAATGAGTCTCTTATGGCATCCGAGAGTTGAGAGAACCAAGCAGAAATTGCTGATGGAGAGGAATCGGCCATCTGGGCTAGGGTTCAAACGTAGCCTGAGGGTCGTGACTACTGACCAAATCCTGTTGATCCAGCAGGCATGGTACAGAGATTTTGAGATTATCACACCACTGTATTAGAGCTAATGCGACAATTTTTCTAACAATATCAATTCAAATAATTTCAAATTCTAACAAAATATCTTCTCTTCCATAAATGCAAATGAGACGTGGACTGAAGGCTGAGAATCTCTCATTCTTTCAACGATTGAAAATGAACTAATGAATTGAAACAATGCAACGAAATCACCCTTAACCATTAATAAGGGTTAAAAACAGTCAACCGGAAGAACCCCATCCAATAATCACACCAATCCAGAGGCTGATACTGGAGAGAGATGTCCTCGCGAAGCCGTGTTCCCAAGAGATTGACAGATGCAGTCCGGAAGGTTGCCGATGCACAGACTGACGGACTGACTGCTGTTTACTAAAGGAGGTGTGCAAGCTAGAAATACCACAGCCGGCCACTTCCCTCTCTTTACACAGAGTGTGTGTCACCCTGCACAACCATTGACAGAGTTTCGAGTAAAGGTTAAAGTGAGCTTAAAGAAAACTCTTACGCCTTTCTTATGTTGTTTCTGTACAGCATAGCTAAAGGCAGCAATGACAGGTTTCAAATTTACTAATCCTCAAGTCTGTAGTGTTAAGAAATTCACAGCACTAGAAGTACAGATAGTTATTAAAAATACTCTGCTCAAGGTAAGAATTCAGTGCAGAAAAGTACAGGAATGTACTGAGAGTGTAAAGTAAAAGTACAGGAATGTACTGAGAGTATAAAGTGAGATGTGTCTCCTCTGGGCAGCGGTGGCCTAGCTGTTAGGGAGTTGCCCCAGATTGGAAGATTGTGGGTTCAATTCCCCTCATCAGTAGGTTGCCCTGAGGTACCCTTGAGCAAGGTACTGTCCCCATCACTGCTCCCCAGACGCTGGCCACTGCTGCACGTGTATTGGTGAAACGCAGAGGTTGAATTTCATTGTGTTGTTCTGTGCTGCATTTCACAATGACAAGAATAGTCACTTTCATTTCACTTTACTCTGAAGGACGTCTGGAGCGTCTGTCTGTGCTGAAAGTGAACTGAATCTCACTCCATATTAATAGAATTAAAGACTATTAAAGCCTCAAACTTCTACAGAAAACAATCTACAGAAAATTATCAACATTAACTTCACCGCTTCACTTTCATCCACATCTCTACTAGTTCTCCCGTCACGGACATCACACTCCTCTCTCTTATGACTCCTTCAGTCTGTCCTGCACCGACCTAAAATTGAAAATTTTCTTTGAACCTGGATGTTCAGTGCAGCATGTCTTTAATAAAAATGCAACATTTCCTAACATGTTTCCTTTACGTTCCCTAAAAAGACAACAGACAGATTATAACTTGTTCAGAAAGCAACAGCGAGTGAACTGACCACATTAGCCTTGGGCAGCTAGGTGGTCTAGTGTTTAGGCTCCAGGCCCTGGGATCAGAAGGTCATGGGTTCGAATTCCAGACCAATGAGTTGCACTGAGGTACTCTTGAGCAAGGTACCATCCCCATCACTGCTCACCGGGCGCTGGATATAGCTGCCCCCTGCTGCACGTGTGTAGGGGTGAAAAGCAGAGGGTGGGGGGAGTGATGGCCAAGTGGTTAGGGACTTGGCCCCAAGATTGGAAGGTCATGGGTTTGAATCCCAGACCAGTAGGTTGCCTTGAAGACCCCTTGAGCAAAGTACCGTCTCCATCACTGCTCCCCGGGCACTTAAAATAGCGGCCCCCTGCTGCACAGTGTATGTGGATGCATTTTGTTGTGGTTCACTGTGTGCCGTGTTTCACGATTAGAAATGGTTACTTTCACTTCACTTCACTATTCCAGAAAGGCTGCACTGCTTATCTGTCTTTCAGAACTGATTTTGATCACTTTTACTCGTATTTAAGGCTTTAAATGGACAAACACCTTTACATACGTCGGAGAGCTTGACAGAATATCTTCCAAACAAAATGTGCTCTGACTCCTATCCAGGGAAACGGCTGTTCATTGCAGTTGGCCTACTTTTAATGACTGTGTCAATCGTGCCAGCAAAGTGGGTTTGTTTCAACTCTTTTTTTTTTTTTTTTTTACCGAACTCACCCAGTCCCTGGTGGATGCCGCCCCGGTCTCTGCGCTTGCGTCGGCCGGAGTGCTCGAAGCAAGGAAGACCCCCGATGCGGGCAAAGCACAGCTTTTTGTTGATGAAGAGGAAGAGGATGGCCAGCAGCACGACGAAGACGCCCACAGCAGACAGGAAGCCGATGGCCTCGGGTGTGACTGCAGGTGAGAGAGGACACACAGAGACACACGGATCAGACCACGCTGCCATGCAACCTCAACACACACAGCCAAACACACACATACAAAAAGAGGGAGCAGGACTTTAGTAAACACAGCAGCAGTCGGACCACTTTTTAAATTAGGATCTGTTTGATAGGCTTTGATATTTATTGAAAACTGTAACTGGACACTGACAGGTGTTTCGGATAAACACTGAATCTGGACCAACATGTGACCCTATCTTTATCGTACTCAAAATAATAGACAAAACTCCAACAGTTCTATCATTTTTCCTTCAATAGCACATGAACATTAGAATAATACAATAAAAGAGGAAGTCAGGGTCAGGGTGTTCCGTCTACCTGGAAGATAATCAGAGGAGTCTCTACGATTAAAGCCTGGTCTTCCACACACCCTTGTGAACACACTGCACAACATGAGCCAGAAGACATGCAATACTGGACTTATAAACATGGTGGAAGAAGTATCAGATCTGCCAGGACAGCTTTCCCACTTTGTGCAAGGATGAAATCTGGGTTGTATCAGAACATAGTCCGGCTACATGTCACGAATGACTTAGTTTACACCATTATTATATCAAAATCTCATTTTAATTGAAAAATGAATAGAGTTTCCTGTGCATTGATGGCAACGGTGCAGCATAATGCTACTTTTTATAAATAGATTTAATTAAGGATAAATTAAAGATGGAAATAATGTGGAAACCACAGCAGTAGAGGACGAATCACTAAAATAATATAGTTTAATATGCCAAGGACCTGAACTAGCATTAGACAAGGCTCTGTAAAAGCAGTACACTGGTGAAAATGAGTGACTCCTGCGAGCTCTACTGATCATCTATTTGTTTGGACACTGCTTTATTTTTGCCAGATTGTTCTTTTAAGCCACACTGCACTGAATGACTTTGTAAGCATGTGCTTTTAGCAGTGAATGGCTGGCGGAGAGCCGGGCTAATGCAGCCTTATGCAAGCCCCCAAGAGCCCTTATTGGACCATTTCTACTCAACCATCCGCTCACACACACACACACACACAGCTCCTTACATGAACATGTGAATGTGGGAGTGTGTGTGTGTGTGTGTGGGTGCTGATCTCAGCTCAGCTTCTTTCTATACATACAGGCTGGTAATAGCATGACTGCATATATGTGCCAGGGACACAGTGAGGGAGTAAAGCTGACGTGAATGCGTTCAGATCATAAAGAGACAGAAAGAAAGAGCGCTGATGAGGCCGAGAGCATGCACGTGTGTGTGTGTGTGTGTGTGTGTGTCTTGGCGGCGCATTGATCTAGAGAGTGTGTAGGTGTGTGTTAGAGAGTGTGGGACGGAATAACAAGGTCCAGGATCTTCAAATTACACACAAACATCCCACACACCTCCACTCGCTTCAGGCTACAGGAGAAAAATGACACACTGCGCACCAATCTCACACCCACACACACACACACGCGCAAATAAAGGGTTTTACTATGTAGTACAGCCTGACTGATATCTTGTTCCACTTGATCACAAAAAGCTATCATGGATGAAAAAAAAACCTGGTTAAAAGAAATAAAGCCAATGTTTAAAATGCATATTTAATTTATGTTATTAAGCTGCCCGTTTCGCTGAAAATTCTTTGAAAATGAATGAGATTTTGATGTACAGCACTGTGCAGAATTCCCAAACCCCCCTTCCTTTCTTGTATTTTAATGTCTTGTTGAGGGACAGTTCTCCAGATCTTCCTGAAGGACAGTGTTGTTGTCTCTCATGTTCAGTCCAGTCTCTGTACCTGAGCAGTTCTCCAGATCTTCCTGAAGGACAGTGTTGTTGTCTCTCATTTTCAGTCCAGTCTGTTTTTGTTGGTTAATCCACACAGTGATCTACTTCTGAACTTTCAAGCAGAACAAAGCGTCTAACTTGAGACATGAAGCAGTGAAAAAACAGCTGATGATTCCAGATGATCAGGCCAGTGATTAGTACAGTGATTAGTATGTTGATACACTGAACTTTTGAACTCACTTTTTTTGTAATATCACTAAAGCTAGCACACTGACATATCCATCTATTCAGCTTTAAGCACTTTAGCCCTGCACGTCAATACTGAAGGGTTGTTTCAGACCACGCCTCTCTTCTGAATAACAAAACTGGATAGCCAATTAGAACAGGGCTTATTTAAGTGATCAGAAGCACGGAAGTTGTGAATTTCATGGTTTCAACCCAGACGGTTTATTTATGAAGTGAAAGTGACTATTTGTCAACACAGCACAACACACAGTGAACCACATCGAAATGCAACCTCTGCATTTAGCTCACAAACACCATGCAGCAGTGGGCCCAGGGAGCAGTGTCGGGGACGATACCTTGCTCAAGGGTACCTCAGGGCAACCTATTGGTCTGAGATTCGACCTGTTCGTTTAAGGGCGAGTCCCTAAACACTGGGCAACTGCTGCCCCAAAAGCTTTGAATCACTTTATACTTTAATGGAGAAGTATCACAGAACTACCCAGATAGGTGGGATTCAAACCTGTGACATCATGATCCATAGACAAGCATCCTATCACTAGACCACCTCCACCACCAGTAGCAAACATCGGTGGCCACAAACTATAAGTAGACATTACTAATGATTATGGTAATTATGTATTTATTTTGTGGATTTGTGCGAAAGCTTTTTGATAAATCAGCTGCAGGACTTTTGAGATTCCATGGGTTTAAGTACAAAAGTGGGGTCTGCTTATTTCACATGCTGCAATATTGTTTAGCCTTTCAGATGGGGGATAAAAACTGGACAGGAAACAATGCACAGGACAAGAAAACGAAGACCTTTGAAGAGTGTCGATGTATTTTACTTCCATAAATCGACTTCTGAAAAGGAGCACCTTTAAGAGCCTGTTCACAACAAGACTGCTCAGACTGGTTGGAAACCCTCGATGCAGTTTAGTTTAGTTTAGTTTAGTTTATTTCGTGGTTTATGCGGCTGATACCAGCTGCTGAACTAAATGCGCTGGACTTATATTTAAACCAATCAGAATCACATTCGCTGATGTGCCAGAGCGAGCAGCTCTTTACAACTGGCAGGCCTGTAGACCAGTACATTGACATGTCAGATCACAGTGTGTAGAAACATCCATAGTACTGACAGTTCTTCCACACAACACACACACACACACACACACACACACACACACACACACACACACACACACACACACAGAATGTAAACACACATTAAGTGATCTTACCCTTTCATTGGAGAGTAGGGACCCCTACATATCTGACCAAAATGTACCAGAAAACAAGCCAGAGAAGAAGCACTCATGGGTACCTAATCAAGGGGGGTGTGTGTGTGTGTGTGTGTGTGTGTGTGTGTGTGTGTGAGAGAGACTGGATGGCTTGCTAAAGTACAGATGAAGCCGGAAGGACTGGGGATGTTAACGCTGCCCTGCTTGTTCAGTTTGAGTAACACTAAAATAATCCTAAAAGGTGTGGGTGTGTTCTGTCCACTTTTAGAACTAAAATGAGCAACACTTATAATACCTACATAAGCCTCTAATAACCTTAATATAGATTTTTAATGCATGATAACAAATATTAATCAGTTTAGGGACAGCGGATGCTTTTTTGGAATAAAATGTCCACATAGATTTATCACTGCGGCCTTCAAAGGCTTCTAGATCGAAGGTTGCTTTACGAACAGTAACCAACAGCCGGCAACTCAGACTGTACAGAAAAAAAAAGAGGGAAAAGATGAAATCTTTGAAAAATGGCTTATTTGTTTATAAGTGTCATTTCTTATCGGATCTTGACAGGTTTGGGTGGAGGAAAAAATAAAATAAAATAAAGCAACAGAATATCCATCCATTGTCTGAGCCTAACCTGGGTCATCAGGAGGAATGGAGAAGAAACAACCTGGATAGGTCAACACTCCATTACAGCACACACGCACGCACACACACATACACAAAATATATACTTAAATATGTACGTACATATGGGCTAAACTCTATCCACGGCCCCACAACCAGACACGATATAAAAAAAGGTTTGTGTCTGTGTGTGTGTTTGTGTGTGTTAATTGTTCTAAAATCTAATTACTGTCCTTGCATGTGACATAACAGTAAACAAGTGTGTGTGTGTGTGTGTGTGTGTGTGTGATGTCTTGTTACTACACAGGCATTGACAGTCATTACAACAACACACACACACACACACACACACACCTCTGCAATCCACATGAAGTAGTCAGTTTCCTTGGAAACAGCTCAGACATTAAGAGCTGATGTATGCCTTCATGCGAGTTAAGCACACGCACGCACGCACCGCTATTTCTGGAACATTTCTGGAGGTCTGATCATGAAATTTTTATATTCTGAAGCAACATTTTAATTTGGGATGCTTGCAAATAAGACATAAAAATGACAAAGATGGAGACGCAAGGTTTTGACTTTGGTTTTGGCAAGATAAACGGGTGTGGCCGTTATGGTTTACCGGGAATTTTTTCATTTTGAAAAATCTGATTTTACCCACATTAGATCTTTCATTTCAGCTTTTATTTGGCTGCTACGTTAATGTGCCTGGCATGCAGGTGGCTTCCTGTGAAATACTAATAGTATTTAATAATGGACAATAATTGGAAAAAAAGAAATGATCAAAAAAAAAAATGAAATAGCAAGTATTTCTCATCTCAGTCATTTATTCCTTAAAGCCTCAATAATTGAATCGCAGTCTGGGAAGTCAGTCCACATTAGAGAAACGGCTCCATCTACTGACAGAACCCTCCCTCTGTCCTGTATGTGAACAACAGACAGTCCCGGCCTGGGCCTACACGACAGTTTTCTTCTCTAAACTTAGTTTAAAGCACATTTTGAGGCCCAAAAGTGGCCCAGAAATGAATGTTCAGTATCCAGTGTGTGTGTGTGTGTGAGAAGTAGTGGTGGACAATAGAACATTGTTAGCATGATAAAGGACATCAGTCCATTTTGATGAGCATTGAATGGATTTTAGGATATCAGGACGCATCAGAGATTGGACCCTTTGTTTACCCAGCCTGTAAACAACAACAGTACACTAACTGTATAAACTGTCCCAGGCTTTAGGTGGACGGGTCTCCTGTTCATCACAACACAGACCCTCGTCTGGGAGGGGATCGAGCGCAGGCCCTTCATGCTGCGTGGAGACTGCAGGGTTGCAATGCTGACCACTTTCCTTTTGCCATCTAGAGAAAACAGTCAGACACGTTTCAATGATGGTGAACGGGAGCAGATGTCTGAAGTTCGTTAGGGATATGCTGTGAGGGTCCAAACCGATTTAGTTCACTATTCAGAATCACTATTACCGTATAAACATAGAGACACGTTTAGGTTCACTGCTGGAAATAAACGGATATGATTGTGTTGGAGACGTCTGGTTCCATTCGCCACCACTGTATAGAAAGCTGAGCTGGTAATTTTCACTAGGGGCAGCGGTGACCTAGTGGTCAGGGAGTCGGCCAGGGAGTGGGTTCAAACCCCTTACCAGCAGGTTGCTCTGAGGTACCCTTGAGCAAGGTACCGTCCCCGTCACTGCTCCCTGGGCGCTTTCATAGCTGCCCCATGCTGCACGGTTTGCGTTTGTGCATGGGTTAAATGCAGAGATTCAATTTCGTTGTGGTGTGCTGTGTACCCACAACTTTCACTTTTTTTCTCCACACCACAGCAAACCCTCTCTGAACGACCTGGTTCATGTCTCAAGGATGGAGTTATTTGAAGATAGAAAAATTTCCAAATTAAGTTCCACTTTAATTTAGTAAATTCTTAACGTTTAAAAAACACACATATATATATAAAGCATGAGCAACTATAAATTATTTAATATGCCATTGCTTAAATCTGTGTGAGCTAATAGTATCCAGACACTTTAAAAGCATACCATGTATGGCTGGTGGAGGTCTAGTGGTAGGATGCTTGGCTTTGGACCAAGAGGTTGCAAGAGGTTGTTTGAATCCCACCTCCAACACTACCACCATTGAGTGCCTGAGCAAAACCCTGAACCTCAAGTTGGTCAGGAATTCGATGTCACTCTGGATAAGGGCAATGTAACTGATTTAAATGAATGTAAAAGATTTAATTTAATTATTATGAAAAGGTGCTCTATTGACCAACAGATTTGATCAGCCATACATGGGCCTAAGGTCACCAAGCTTGAACAGAAGGGCATAAACCTTTGGCAGCATTGGAGTTATGAAACTTTGGGATGATCCGAAGCGGCCTTCGTAATCAAGAATTAATCCATCAGTACCTGACTACCTAACTTCTGCTCGGGTGGTTGAATGTAACCAAGTTCCAAATCTAGAACGGGAGAGTTTGCGTGAACCCAAGACATTCAGCAGAAACACTGGAAAAGCTGCAAACCCCTGAAGTCACATAAACATTAGAAACGTATGGCTCACGGGTTCTGCTCACGGCGGACTGTGGAGCCTCCTTCCTCGCGGCAGGCGCACTGCACTGATCCATCCCGTTCTTCAAACCTTGATCAATCGATGATCTTAGCTCAGAATGAAGCGCCTGGGCAAATCCTTCAGTCTTCTGAGGACGACACCATTGTCTTTAAGAAGCCTGACAAAGTTCTTCACAAAGTTTGTGATCCATCCATTGGTCTTCCAGCGACCAAACAGACTATTAAACAACTAAAGCAAGTGGAGCTCACCTTCTCTCCTTTTCCCAGACCTTCTAATGAAAGCATGAGTCACTTTCTCTCCCCGGCTGAAGGCACGTCCTGTTGAGCTTGCTTAAGTTACGCCCATCCTGGCTCCCATTTATCGGCCTCGTAATTGGGGACAAGTCTTTTAGCACAATAAAAGGCACATTTTTTCATTCTCCAGTGGTTGATAAATGCAAATCAACCATCATGTCGCTCTGAATTGTCTTGTGTTTGGACAACTCAGTCCATTAACGCTTTCTTCTCCAACCATCACTACAAAGGGCTTGATTTAGTAAAGCTAGTAACGTAAGAACAATTTTGAGATTTAAAATGAAAAGGAAATCTATTAGAATGACATGTTTAACCAGATTAAGTATGTCATTCATTTATTAAATCATAATTAAATATATTTTAATAATTTTGTTTAATAAAAGTAACATGGCCTTATTGTGAAAGGTATTTACTTGGAGGGCGATGAAGACCTAATGCACTTCCAGCTTCCATCACGGGTCGTAATGGACTTCCTCAGCACGATCTGAAGTTTCATCACTTGCTTCCAACCTAATCAGTGTTGCTGTTGTTCTAATCAAGACTCTTTCCAGAGAACGGAAGAGCGAGAACAGTAATGATGCGATAACACGTTCTAAAGTCAGACTAGGACAACATGCATTTGTGAAAGTGCACACCTTCCTTACTCAAGCACAAATACAGAGATTCAACTTCTTTACAGTGTAGAGTGAGACGTGTCTCCTCTGAAGGACGTCTGGAGCGTCTGTCTGTGCTGAAAGTGAACTGAATCTCACTCCATATTAATAGAATTAAAGACTATTAAAGCCTCGAACTTCAACTCCAATAAAAACAATCTACTGAAAATAATCCACATGAACTTCACCGCTTCACTTTCATCACCGTCTTTACTAGTTCTCCATCACGGACACACACTCCACACACCCTGAACTCCACCGTCCACTCTCCCTGTCCTCTCTCTTACGTCTGTTCTTCACCGATGGACACACAGAGGGACGTCTTTACTGTGTGTTTGTGTCCATTTAGTCTGAACTGGGTCTCGATGTTGGGAAGGTGATGGAGAATAGAAATAATGGAAAAATACATTCAAAACTCCTTCTGAAAAAAGAATGAGGAGAAAGGACAGATGTTTTTCTACCCATCTATATATCTCTCATTATGACTATCCTGCTAACACTGCTCTGAGCAGAGTGTTCAGTTAGGCCTGCTCTTTGGTCTGCTGGAGATCTGAAGTTGCTATGAAACATTTAAGAAGCTTTTAGCCGTGAAGAGCAGAGAATGAAGACAAACATCTCAGCCTGAGTGAACCAGAGAGACCATTATGGCGCCATTAGATGTGTCAAGCCCAACTAAACTATGTTTGCAGGTCATCTTCCCATCCTCTCAACCACTGTGTTTATAGAAGGAGACTGCAGAGACTGCAAGGTGAAGTAAGACGAAGAACCTGCATCAACAGCATTCTCTGAACTTCCGCTTTATCAAACGGTCAATCTGCTGCAGAGAGCCAAGTTCAGGAGCCAAGACGGTACGAGCGTGGACTTCAGCTGACTTTCAGCTTTTAACTTCTGAGGGAAAGAGGCCAAACGTAGATTGTATTGATCGTGTGCAGTCATTTAGAAATGACCCCACAATCTAATGTCTCTGCAGTGAACGTTCATTGCTAACGTCACATTATCGTCAGGACCAAACCATACATCTACACGTCTTCAGGGGCCATTCATCTATCCATCCATCTGTCTGTCTTTCTATCTACGTACCTATTTGTCTGTCTTTTCATTCATCCACAAAAACAACCCCACCATCCAGCCATTCATCCATCCATCCGTCTCTCTTTCTACGTACCTATTTACCAGTCTTTTCACTCATCCAAAAAAACAACCCATCCATCCGTCTGTCTATCCATCAATCCACCCACTCACCATCCCAACATCCATCCATCCAACCGTCCACCAGCCCAACTACACATCCATCTAGTCATAAATACATACATTCATCTATCTATCTTTCTGTCTATCCATTAATCAACCAACCCAACCATCCATCTGTTTTTCTGTCTGTTTCTCTATCATTATTTCTATCTGCCTCCCATCTATCTATCTATCTATCTATCTATCTGTCTGTGTGTCTATCTATATTTATGTCTGTCTGTCTGTGAATGCAGTGCTTAGGCTGATTCTCTACATTAGGATTCTGGGGGATCCCTGTACTAAATTACTTTCTGGTTGTTGTACTGCTTTGAGAAATGTGTTCCTCAACACTTACACACCAACGTGACCTTTAAAGCTCGCCAAGACCAGAATCACACCTTTGTGGCACCAGAGCAGCGTTCCTGAGGTCACGGTGTGACGTGTCAGCATGAAAATCTCATTTAGATCCACCATGCCTAGAGACAGCTTACAGTCTGCTATCCAGAGAGCAGGAAATAGAACGTATCCAGTCTATAATGTCAATAAATCAATAAAACACAAGCATGTAAGTGAACAACACTTGACTGCATATCAATTGCTTACAATGACAGCATCCAGGCTGCAACCCAATGATGTCATTTACATTACAGCATTTCTCAGACGCTCTTATCCAGAGCGACTTCCATGTCCTAAACACAGGGACAGTCCCCCAGGAGACACTCAGGGTTAAGGGTCTTGCTCAGGGACCCAGTGGTGGTAGTGCCAGAGCTGGGATTCAAACCGGGAACCTTTTTGAGCAATTGGTCCATAGGCAAGTATCCTACCACCTATGGACCACCACCACCCCATTCACCCATGTCATTCTCCCACCACCCCATTCTCACCACTTCATTCACCCCATGTCATTCTCTCTTCTTCAGGAGATAAAGTTCAAGTTCTTTCTTTCTCCACACACCTTTCAATCACCCTTTACCTCATCAGTCCAGAAAACTTTTAGGGCTCCTTTTTGTTCATTATGGTTTTCCCATTTTTAGTGCAGATAAGTGTTTTGCACTTTACATTTACAGCATTAAGCAGATGCTTTAATCCAGAGTGACTTTCAGGTCCTGATTACAGGAACAGTCTCCCTGGAGCAACCTGGGTTTAAGGGTTTCGCTCAATGGTGGTGGTGGGGGAATCTGAACCTGAGACCTCTTGGTCCTAGGTGATCATCCGACCACTGCATCATCTCCAGCCCAGTGGTGCACTTGATGGTAATTCCTTCAATGCATGCACCCCTGTCAAATGGCATCTTTACAGGTCCAATATTTAAACTGAGGCTAGATATCAACAGCTATTTTTTTTTTTTAATCAGACAACACAAGCTAATATCGTTCAACGACCTGCAGTCATTCTTTTGCAGGAGTCGTTTTCTGGTCTGCTCTGTAGAATTTCCTCCATTAAGTCCCCTAATCGGGCTGTTAACGACTCCTGACAGGACTGACTCAGGCCATCATCGCTGCCTTATCAGTCCAGTCATGCCTTCATACACTCCAAATGGACGAAAGCGAAACACTCAATCATCCATTAGAGAGAAAAGAAGGACCTGCGATGTTTTGCCCTCGTGGCCGTTAAGAAGCAGAAAATGAGTCAACGAAGCGCTGGAATCATGAATAAGGTACTTGAGAGAAAGAACATTATAGAGAACTTTTAATGTCACACACTGAAATTATATATATATATATATATACACACACACACACACACACACACACACACTGACTGATTACATGAGTACGGTCTCGTTTTACATTTGTATAGACTTCCTTATTATTATTATTATTATTAATAATAATATTATTATTAGTAGTAGTGTTGCTGTTGTTGTTGTTGTTAATGTTAGCCGAAGTTTAGAGAGAGACAGAGAGGGGGGGGGGGCACTACAGTGATAAATGACAGAAAGAAAGAGGGAGTGAGAAAAACAGAAATCAGTCCTGCTGGGGAAACACTTGTAACCTAAATAATGAGAACATTAAATAAGACATTAAATGAACAGATTAACTGAAAATAAAATAAAATTAATGAACACATGAAGAAAAAAAATGCAAAAACAATTTCAGTGCAGAGTAGAGAGAGAGGGAGAGAGAGAGACAGAGACAGAGACATACAGAGAGAGAGAGAGACATACACAGAGACACAGACAGAGACATACACAGAGAGGAGAGAGAGAGAGAGAGAGAGAGAGAGAGAGAGGCAAAGAGAGAGAGAGAGAAATAAAGAGAGAGAGAGAGACAAAGAGAGAGAGAGAGACAGAGAGAGAGACCAGAGAGAGAGACAGAGAGAGAGAGAGACAGAGAGAGACAGAGAGAGACAGAGAGAGACAAGAGAGAGAGAGAGAGAGAGAGGGGGCAGAGAGGGGGCAGAGAGAGAGAGAGAGACAAAGAGAGAGAGAGGACAGAGAGACAAAGAGAAACAGACAGAGAGACATACAGCGAGAGATACAGACAGAGACATACAGCGAGAGACACAGACAGAGACATACACAGAGAGGAGAGAGAGAGAGAGAGAGAGAGGCAAAGAGAGAGAGAGAGAAATAAAGAGAGAGAGACAGAGAGAGACAGAGAGAGAGAGAGACAGAGAGAGAGAGACAGAGAGAGAGAGAGACAGAGAGACAAAGAGAGAGAGAGAGAGAGGGCAGAGAGAGAGACAGAGAGAGAGAGAGACAGAGAGAGACAGAGAGAGAGGGCAGAGAGACAAGAGAGACAAAGAGAGAGAGAGAGAGACAGGAGAGAGAGAGAGAGAGAGACAGAGAGAGACAGAGAGAGAGACAGAGAGACAAAGAGAGACAGAGAGAGAGAGAGAGAGAGAGAGAGAGAGAGAGAGACAGAGAGAGACAAAGAGAGAGACAGAGAGAGAGAGAGAGAGAGAGACGTACAGCGAGAGAAAGAGAGATGGAGAGCTACAGAGACATACAGCGAGAGAGAGAGAGAGAGAGAGAGAGAGAGAGAAAGAGACAGAGAGAGAGAGAGAGAGAGAGACAGAGAGAGAGAGAGAGAAAGAGAGAGACCAGCGACCCCTTTCGACCACACCACTCTGACATTAGGGACACCACTCCCAGAATGTCTGTCCCTTTCCTCTCACACACTCACACTCTCTCACACACACACACACACACACACCACTGCAGTCTATTTTACTCGGAGACTGACGCAGAGGCAGAGAGACCAGGGACACTTCCTGTGACACCACACTCGTCCCCCTCCTGCAGCTGTGAAGGAGGATCAGGCTGTAGGGATCAATCAGGAGAATTCCTCCACCCGCCGTACAGGCTGCAGGAGGCTGATGGAGAAGTGGAGGGAGGGGGTACTCACTGTCAGAAGCCATCGCCCGGATCCGCTGCTCTGACAGCCCTCCTGTTCCTCCAATAAAGCCCTTCACTGTGCAGGACCAGGATCCGGCCTGGATCTGTGATCCGCATCACCTCCTCGGATTGCGCTTGGAATCCCAGCAGCCTCTCTGTGGGACTCACAGCCCCGCCCTCCCCCGCGAGCGCGTCGTCCGAATTGTGCCAGCATATTTACATCCTCATTTGCCTGTTGCCTAGCGATTGGTCGCCAGGCGACGCGATGGTGTATGTTGCGACCCCTTCGCGATTGGGATACGACGCCGAGCCTCATTTGCGTACTGGCTTTGATTGGACGGCAAGCGTGACAAGCTGAGCTAACGCACAGTGCCGAGTTCCTCGCACTCATTTGGTCTTGCTCCGCGATTGGCTGATAAATGCGAAGAGGCGTTACATCCATTTGCATTTAGCTTCTATATAAACTCTGGTAAACCGCCTCACAGCTTGAATAGGGAGAAAAGACAGAAGATGCTCATTTCATATGCCTGATCAAAATATGTAAATAAATATCCCACCTTTAGGGGAAGTAAATTTGCTTATTTGTTAGTGGCAAATAGATCTGAATGTTCAGTTATGCAAGATTTATATTCAGTAATAGATAATGGAGAGGAGCAATTTCATAGCTTCACAGAGACAAGAACAGTCACTTTAATTTCTTTAAGCATCTCTATCATATTGTGCTTTTCTTCCCTCAGCATGTTTAAATTATTACCAGTTCCCTTTTTCTCCTGATTCTAGAAGAATGACCTAAAAATCAGGTATTTAATAGAAACTGTAACAGTCCATCATTAGGTATTTTCATGTATCCATCTCCTGACTATGGACAAAAGGAGCACACTCCCATTAGGGACGTCCACTGATCTGCCCCGCTTTCTCATCACTTTAGCTTCACTGGTCCATTTAGAAGAGCCTATTTGTGCTGATCACCTAGGTGATGGAGATTTCCATGCTTATATTCTGGAAATGTTCAAGTGGAGTTGCTTGAGTGGGGTGGAGTGTTTGAAGCTTCAGACAGTCCTCATTCTTAACCTGGTCAGATGCAACACACATTTCTTGCAGGTTGTTTTATATGGAAGCTGCCATGCGAAAGTATGAATCATCCATTCATTCATTTCAGTTGTCTATCAGTCTCTCCGTCTGTTGTTCAACAAACATCCATCCATTCACTATTTACATCCATCCATCCATCCATCCCACATCGTGAAAGGCCCTGAAAAGGTTACCATTCCAGGATGAGGAGAATATAAAATAGAATAAAATATAGTATACTCTCATTCAACAGCATAAACCAAGTTTTTAATGATAAAATCATTCATTTTACTGATAATGCTTTAGTATTCCTTTTTTTGCCCAATAGCATTTTCCACATTATACAGATAAAACAAGTTAAGACCTACAAATCATCATCTCCACATCGTGTCCCTGTCAGGACAGTCAGTATAGAAATCACTTTAAAATAAGGATCGAAAGATCCACAGATAAATAAAACGGTTTGTCGCAATAAAACTTCTTTTAATTCTCGCTCGCGTGGAACTGAGAGGACAAAGTCCATTTTGGTTCCCACGGTGATGCAGAAAAAAAAAATCTGTTCGCTGGCCTCCTCTTCCAAATCAGGCAGGATAACTGCATCGCTTAATCCCTCGAGAGTAACTGCTGCACGTTAAGTCCTCCAAAAGAAGTGTAGCTACTTCGGTGTAGCTCTGCTGAAGACGTGACCCAATGGACATGCACTTCCGTGCACTTCCCACTTCAGCAGATAGAGGTCAGGATAAAAACAAAACTGGAGAATCGCTTTAAAAGCCAGAAAGAAAACAGTCCTTGCCGTTGTCGCTTTGCAGCTTCCCATCCTCTGCTGACTGATGAGCGCTTTGTCAATCCGAAGCGACTGGGCAACTTGTCCCATCAGGCTTTGTTTGTTTCAGAACTCTTCATCCTTGAATTTGACTTCCATTCAGATGATTTTTTCTCTACTTTATGGGAGAACGATCCAACAACAAACATGCGGCCAATCAAAGAATAATCACACGATCAGCCCCCTATAGTTTGCCTCAGTCTTCTCTACTCCACACTGCAGTCATGCACCACAACTTAGTCATGCCCAACATCTCGCTGCTCTGGACTTCTATTGAACAGAAAACGTACCAATCAGAATCATTGTGTGCAGGTAAAGGTTAAATGAAGGACGGGACTTGCCTTGTATGGCTCGAGAAAGCGTAATTAGATGCGTTCTTTCAGGACGGTTTCTTTATTAACATGTATTGGATCAGGTGCAGGGTCAGGAACCTTGGCTGCCGTCACCATCTTTACCTGCCTGTGCAGCCCAGTTTGGAGGCCTAATACACACAGCAATAAGTATGTTATAACAGCACCATCATGATTTTATAAATAATACTTCCAGGATATTTTATAAAGATTACAAATGTGCTTTTGAAACATCAGAATAGCCATTTTGTCCTTGCCATTGTTCATTGATACTATTCTTGCCTGAATCTCTAATGGTGGAATCATGAACATGGGATTAAGTGTCAGTTCTTAAGATGTTCTGTGCTGATCTTGGATGAGTTTTCCTGGGTTCTCCTGGAGTAACTTTGCTAGGCTGGCCACTCCATGGCAAATCATACCTCTTCCATGTTCCATCTGTTAAGAGGCAATGTCCTTCAAAATATGGTTTGAGGCTTAAGCATAACATTTTACTAAATGGTTTTCATTGTTGGAATGGAATTATCCCCAATTGATAAGCGCAGAACCAGCAATCCATCTTGGGTGTCTAGTTTCCTGAAAGAAGGCCTCCCAGCCAGGTTGCAAGCCTAGAAGCCAAGGGTTTCTTGCAGCTCTTACAGATCCTAACCAGCCATCATCAGATTCCTCACCTCTCCTCTCCTCCTCTCCAGATCAGCTACATCAGACTGTATCTTCTGCAGGAAGGAGCTGCTGCCACTAAGACAAACAAAAGCTCCATCCCATAGAGCAGGCCACCTCTATTGTGGCTAACTGATCTTTAAGTTCTTTCTATTGTAACTCAAACTTTATGGAACTCATCTTCAAAATCTATTCATTTATAATATGCACTTTCTCTGCTTTTCCCACATACTTATTTCCGACATCCACCCAGAGAGAGGTCGGAGTTCTCCGCCCTAGTCTTGGTTCCTCCAAGGTTTCTTCCTCCAGCTTTAGGGAGTTTCGCCTCTGTTGCCCTCGGCTTAGTCACTTGGGGCACGGACCCAGATTCTTTAAAGTTGCTTTGTGACAACAACAGTTGTAAAAAGCACTTTATACATATATCTGACTTAAGCCATCCTTTCTAGTTTAGTTTGGGTGATTGGTTGATTGAGGGGATAAAACAAGCAAGTCTGATGTTTTGTGAGCGTATTTCCATGACGTACCTCCACGACCTGTCCATAAGACCGGGATTTGATTGATTCCAGAAGAGATGCTCGGCGGGAGTTCTAGAGGAGACAAATTTTCAGACTTGTTTTCAGACAAGCGTCTGGCGCTGAATACGTTCAGTCCACACAAGCGGCATGAACAGGGAAAAGAAAAATCACCTCAACTTGACTCGAAGGCCCTTCTTCAGCAGCAGTGTCAAAGTCCTGCAGACACAGGCGGACAAACTGAGACAAGCTTTCACATTCGTCTCCTAAAAACCTTTCTCTTCATTTGAAAATCAAGAGCACTACGCTGAACAGCAGTTTAGGAAACAGAAATGGTCTCAAAGTGCATTTCATTAGAAAGAAACGTGTATCAGGTGATTAATCAGTACACTTATATAAGTGATATTTGCCAATATTCCTCTAATCTCACTATCTGCAAATGTTTAAAATCAGACTAAAGGACTTTATGGCATGATCTTCAGTTCTCACTGGACAAAAAGATGCTAGACATCAAAAGAAAACACGAGTATCTGTTAGTATTCAAAAGAAAAACGGGACTTTTGCCACCTCAGAATAAAATGAACAATAATTTATCTTTTAAGGCCCGTATGAGTGACAGATTTGAAACAGTCATGATATTACAAAACCGAAGTAAAGTCACTTACAGTCTGGTTCTGCTGCCAGTTGTGATCGTGACAACGCACTGCACAGTTTTGTTTTAGTTCTGTCTAGCGAGGCTGAGCTCAGGCTTTTCCATGGCCTGAAGCAGCTTGCTTCAACTTCGTAGTGCTCATGCATTCTCCACCTCCTGGAATCCATAAACACACAAAAATACAGTCACTGAAGATCTTTTTTTACTTTCGCTTTCAAACAACACATTTCACGAAAATTGAATAAGTAATAAGCAATTGTTTTCTAGGGGGAGTGGTATAAAAGAAATTTAGTCAATCTGGCAACCAAGGACGGAGTTGCTGGATCTATAATGGAGAGTTTTAAGATTATTTTAACTTCAATGCAAACTGAGCATTTTTGGCTGACATTCAGGACAAAGACAGATATATCTTTTTTGAAACTGTACACAGCCCTCCTGATTTTGGACTGTCTCACCTCACCATGTCCGTGCTGATGAGCTCCTGTGGACGGGACGGCCGTTCGACTCACGGTCCTGATGACTCCTGCTTTTTGTCCGCCCTCTTCGTGCTGAAGAGCAGCTATACCCAAAAGACACGTCATTTATAAAGCACCTCAAATATGTTGTTGCTATTACAGTTGTTCTTTTCTGACTGACGGCTTTGGGCATACTGGTCGAAACTAAACAGACAGAATTTGACTCTTGGGTACACGCTACAATCTAGACAAAGGATGAGGGAATTTTGAAGGAACCTTCAGAACCTTCCAAACACACAGCAGAGCACCACAGTATATTTTACACACTAGAGATGTATTTAAAGCACCTTTAACAGCCTTGACTAACCGCACACAGCTGGGTTAGAGTTGGAGTGATACAAACTCCTTGAACGTTTACATGAATTGAACTCTGAAGTATCTGCATAAATTAAAAAATAACTGAGCAAAATTTAGTGATATAAATAGTGATTAAATTCTTAAAGCAACTTATGATTTCTGGAATGCAGTGAGTTATCCTATCTAGAAAATATAAGGTACTTGTGTAATATTCACCCAGAATGTTAAAATGCACTTAAAACAAGTTTATTTCCTCCAAATGCCTAAATGTAAGACTTGTGTAATGCAAATAGTTCAGCATTATTAAGGCAAATAAATGATTTATTTGCTTTAGGCTTTAAAAGATTCCGTAAAGGCCATAAATGATTGTGTTTTAATTTTTATGTCATTCATTTATAGGAAACACACTTATAGAAAGTGAAAATGTTGAACTAAATGCCTCCAGAGTCCTGAAAGTCCTGATGTAAAATCGAGGTGTTGTGATATTTAGAAGTAAACAGAAAAAGATTCTAAAAATCGTAGGTAATGTGACATTTTGACAGGTCAACTGACCTCTGCTGGGTCCCCAGGCTTTAAGTTGCTGCACAGTCCGGATGGTGTCTGCATGCTTTGTCCATATTTCTACATTCATCAAGATGAAAACCAACATTTTTGAGATTTTAACTTCTTCTTTTAGAGAAGTCTCCCAGAAAAATGTGAATATGTTCTCTCGAACAATGTTAAGAACAACACTTATCAATGGACATTAGAGGTGAGTAGTGAGATATGGTGCTAAAATAAGCATTCCATGAATTTGTGTTTTCATTTCCTCTTATTTCCAGTTTTCTTCTCATTGTTCAGGTTTTGGAAACGTTGCTTCAGGAGTTATTTTCCCTTTGGAATGCTGGAGCAATGAATCCACACCAGCTTGTCTTATGTGGGAATGAAGTGCTGACTGTGACTGAGAGACTGGTGTCCATGTTGGTGAAGCCAACAAACACTACTTATTCAGTTAGTGTCTCTTTAAAGGGCTTAGGTAACTAACCAACTTAATTGTTT
Organism: Hepsetus odoe; assembly: GCA_017165825.1. Lineage (NCBI taxonomy): Eukaryota > Metazoa > Chordata > Actinopteri > Characiformes > Hepsetidae > Hepsetus > Hepsetus odoe. Next base: position 2,237,365 of record CM029367.1, read on the forward strand.
TGTGTTGAGACTCCATCGCCTTACTTATGGTTCAAAATGGAGCACATTCATTTGAGTTGTGGTTGTTTTCTTTCAGATATTCAGGTCTTCGCAGTGGGACCAGAAGCCTTGCTGAAAGAAATCCCTCAGTTCAGTTTAAACAGCGCTCAGATGGATATTGACCTCGTCCAGATTTTGAAGAATAACAACCGTAAAGTCTTTAAAATTTTGTTCTGGTTAGGTGCCATGGTTAGGGCCAGATCAGTTATTGTAAAGATACAGCAAATCAAGAGACTATGGATGACAAAGACACTAAAAATTACTCATAGTGCACCAGATTTTCTTCTGGACAAAGATGCTGTGTAATTATTTTAATAGTACAGGAAGATGCAGATGACCGCAAGAAATGGAGATGGTTGATCCGCTGTTGCGATCCCTAAATGGGAGCAGCAGAAAGAAAAAGAAGAAAAAGAAGATTATTTTGACTTATCAAGTTGCTAAAGTAAGTTATGTGAAGGGTCTCCTGTTTGCTGTTTCAGGATCGGCTGCTGTGGCCTTCATGAGTTTCACCAACTTGGCGAATATGAGACCAAACTTTTTCAGGACAACTACCAACACAGTAAAAACCATGATGTCCACCATAGTGTCAGCCACGCTGCCCAGCACCCAAAACAAACAGCTCAGCACACCAGTCAACTTTACTCTCCAACACAATCAAGTGAGTTCAGTATGGTGGAGATTTAGATGTTCACACTGTAAACATGTTATATACTGTGCTTCAGTTTTAGTTCCTTTCTTTTTTGGTACCTCAGGGCAACCTACTGGTCTGGGATTTGAGCCTCAAAATGAAAAAACGCTGTAAATAAAGAACGCTTTCAGAAATGGAAGTGTTCATCATTTATTTTCATCAATCAACAAAATGCAGTGAATGAACAAAAGAAAAATCTAAATCAAATCAATATTTGGTGTGACCAGCCTTTGCCTTCAAAACAGCATCAGTTCTTCTAGGTACACTTGCACACAGTTTTTGAAGGAACTCGGTTGGTAGGTTGCTCCAAACATGACTGTGTTTCAACCTCCGTGTGATATTGATGATCATCAGTACCTGTTTGGTAAAACTGGTTGATCAGACACCGACTATAATCCTACAGAATCCCTGACTGTGTGCAAATGTACCTAGAAGAACTGATGCTGGTCTGAAGGCAAAAGGTAGTAACACCAAATATTGATTTGATTTAGATTTTTCTTTTGTTCGCTCACTTTGCATTTTATAAATTGCATTTTCGCTCACTTTGCATTTTATATAATAAACAATCATTATTTATATTTCTGAAAGCGTTCTTTGTTTACAGCATTTTTTCACACCTACCTAAAACTTTTGCACAGTACTGTGTGTGTGTGTGTGTGTGTATATGTATGTATGTATGTATGTATATATATATATATATATATGCCCCTCTTTTCAAATGTGCCAATTTTTTTTTTAATACTCCTGCTCTACCAAATGCTGAAAAAAAATGTAATAAATTGATTTTAATGCCCTGGCATTACATAGTATTGCCCTTAATATATCCATAGTATACCCTTAACCTGGGTTCATTGAAAGTGAAAGTGAAAGTGACAACCCTTGTCAGTGCGAGGTCACAGTACAGCAAGCGTGAACCACAACGAAATTGGACCTCTGCTTTTAACCCATGCACACAAACATCGTGCAGCATTGGGCAGCTATTGAAAGTGCCCGGGGAGCAGTGGCAGGGACTGTACCTCAGGGCAACCTATTTGTGAGGGAATTGAACCCACAATCTTCCGATGCGGGGCCAACTCCCTAACCACTAGGCCACCTAAGTCAGCAAAAGAAGAGACACTGTAGTTTCGTTAATATGAGGCAGATTTTATTGTTTTAATTATATATTAGATCTAATATTCCTTCATGTAGATGAACGCAGAGTTGTGTGTCCGCATGAATTCACCATCACGGAACCCATTTCTTCGTGCTTTCTGCAGAGGCGAAAGAAACAGAGATGGTTTTGAAAAGAGTTTTGAGATTAAACAAGAAAAGTATTAGATGTGATTGAAACAAGGGCTTCCTTACTCAAACTCAGCTCTAAAGCAGTGCTGAAGGGGACTTTAAGTAAAAGCTTCCAAGATGGCCCCACCCACTGCTCCTCCAACTGCTGCCACCACAGATAAGGGCACAGATCCGGCTGCTATGCCACTAGCAGTGAAACCAGCTGCCGAAATCAAAACTGGTGCCAAGGCCACAGTGCCAACTTGAGGACAGCAGTCAAACAAACAGAAGACATTTGGCCTCATTTCTTTAAATTAGGCCTTTACAAATGTAAAAAAGCAAAAAACCCAAATGGAGTCATGCCTGGTGAGATACACAAGCTCCTTGGCAATGTTAAAAGCTTTCAATTTGGCTGAATTTCCTCAGTCAGCTAGTTTCTCCTTGTAATCTGAAACCCTGGTTTAGTTATAATTTAGACTAAACACAGGCTCCAGATAATTGGCTCTTTTACTTTCACTGCATTTGCTTACTGTGTACTCTTTCACTCCATTTTTAGAGCATGTCATCAGTCATTGGGATCTTTAACACTAAAATAGGTTACATCTGAAAAGATGCGAGTGGAGGGCAGCGGTGGCCTAGTGGTTCGGGCATTGGCCTCATGATCGGAGGATCGGGGGTTCGAACCCCTTCCCTATAGGTTGACCTGAGGTACCCTTGAGGAAGGTACCGTCCCCGTCCATCCTCCCTGCGATGGGCTGGCGACCTGTCGAGGTCGTCCCGTCCTCGCCCTGTGTGCGTGGGTTGCACTCCCCCGCGACCCCATTTGGGACAAGCGGCAGATAATGGATGGATGGATGAAGATGCGAGTGGTTTAAAAGTGCTAATTTAACTACTTCTTTGGTTTTCTTCTTTTGGCTGTTCCCATTACAGGTCACCACAGCGGATCATCCGTTTCCATTTCTTCCTCTATCTTCCTCGTTCAAACCAACCATCTGCATGTGTTCTCCAATCTACTTCTTTAATGCAGTGGGTTTAAGGAATAAAAGATGTACATTTTACTTCTATAAAAGTTATAACAAACCATCAAAGGCATTATATATCTGGGATCTCATTATATAAATATACACACACACAAACTGAAGGACAGATAGGTAGATGGGTAGATAGATAGATGGTAGTACATGCAGGGCATGACAAGTGAGTGCAAATTCATTCCATGGGTTTTTTTGCTGTTTAGCATCATCATCGTTCTGCATAAAAAGATGTTTGGAGAAGAAGAGCTGTTTTTGTGCTGCAGATTCCTCATTCCATTCACTAGCACTGCAGACCTACAGAGGAATCTAGAAACTTTAATGACTGAGTACTTATGCGAAAAGCTTTGGAAAAAAAATAAAAAGTGAATGAAACCATGAAAGATTCTTTTTTTTTTTTTTTACAGACAATGGTTTATGCAAAAGCGTATGTCTTATCTTAATGTGTGAGCCTTTTTCTGGATATTTTCGTGAACAAGCAAATACTATGAAAGTCTTATACAAGCATCATTGCTCTTTGAAACTGGGAAAGAACAAAAGTATGGACTGCCCGGGTAACAAACCTAGCAACATCAGTATAGCATATCTACAGAAACAGATTTAGACCAAAACACAAACAGATCTTGCCCACCTGCTCCTGCTGCTGCTCCTAAAATTGTCACTGTGTAAGAAAGAAGAATAAGCAAGGTTAATAAATCCAGCGTTATCTAAAGCCCATGTAGACAGATCCTCATCAGTCAGTCCAACACTCTTCACTTACTCCAGTCCATTGTGTCCAATGCTGCAAAACTCTGTCTCTGCTGCTAATTATCTGAATGAGCTGCTCTCTTCTGAGAAACAAACTCAACGCTCTGTAAAGCTGCAGCCCCTCCCACACTGTGTTTTCAGTGGCTTGCAACAGGATGAGACCGTTTCTACCATCTCTGTTGACAACAGAGGACTAACAAGAAGCCTGACAAACCAGTCCTGTTACGTTTCTTACGGCGCACATTAACTGGAGAATTTTCTGGATTTGGTCACTGTCAAAGCAAATAGTCATATTTTATTTTAGGAAGTTTATAAACTGGCTATACATGTGCAACAAAAAGGTTTAATAGTTGGTTCAGTAAAACTTGTCTGGAAAAATAACACAAGTAATCTGATGATCTATACTAACAACCAATGATCAGTCTATACCAAACAACCAATGATCTGAGCTATACCAAACAACCAATGATCTGATCTATGCCAAACAACTAAAGAACGGCAATAACCAAACAATGATCTAGTCTATACCAAACCAACCAATGATCACGATCTATGCTAACCAACCAATGATCTGATCTATACCAAACAACCAATGATCTGATCTATACCAAACAACTAATGAACCAAGCAATAACCAAACAATGATCTGGTCTATACCAACTAACCAACCAATGATCTGACCCATACCAACCAACCAAGCAATAACCAATCAGTGATCTGATCTATACCAACCTATAAACCAATGACCAACCAACCAACCTTAATCTCTTTATTTAAAATCTCATAAAAACTAATCTTTTTAGGTTTTCTTATTTATGAAATGTTAGAAAAATTATTTGGAATTATTCTATTGTATTCTATAAAAAACCTACTTGACTTATTACTAAGGGTGAAATCTTTTATGTCTCTGTTAGGTCTAGCTGTTATAAATTGAACCTTTCAAGAAATAATCTATTTCAGATGTAACAAACAGATATTGCCTCGAAATTTCAGTCTCCATTGCTTACCATAAAATACACACTTTGCTTTCCTTGCAAATATACAGAGGGCATGAAAATGAGCCATTTTTACATAAACTGACTGTTTCATCAAGGGTTTCGGTTTGGTTCATTTAGAGAGCAGGTAAAAGGAGCTGTGCTTCTGCAGAACTGAAAGTCTTCCCAGTCCATTCCTCCCTCCCTTCAGGTTAGGAAACAGGACATGAGCGGTTTGTATCTCAACTTTGGGCATTAGACATCTATCCAAAGGTTCAAAGTCAGTAAGCAATGATGCAATAAAGTTATTTATACTCTGGGTAAACAGACTCTGGAATGTCAATGTTGGAAATTTTTTTTTTTCTCTTTTCTTTTTTTTTTAATTCAACTATTTTTAATAGATGTGACATTTTTAAGTGACCATACAGCTACGATAAGGCAAACTTTTAGTTGAAATTGAAAGGATAAACCACAAAATAAAAACTGGGGTTATAAGTTTACCAAAAGGCCCAAATTAAGTACAAAAGTTGCAAGACACAGAAAGAAATTACACTAGACTTTATTCTTAATAAAGCTAATATTCTCCCCTAGTTGGAGTTTTGTTGTTTGTTCATTATTGTTGAGATTTGCGTGTGGCTTTGGGAGCGAATGGCTTCAGAACTGCTTTTCAACATTGTATCACTTTGCTACTTTTCTTTTGTGAGTTGATGTATAAGTTGGAAGTTAAACATTCTTTGAAATGAAAGCACAAGTCTGATCATTCTTGATTCAAAGGTCCAAGAACTTTGTGGCACAGTGTGATCGAGGTCAATATTTCTATAATGTTAAAAATCGATTTTTAAATCTGCAAATTACTCTTCGGAGCTTGAATTATTTTTACCTGATTTTTAAACACCTCACACTCTAAAATAAGCAATCATTATTTATATTTCTGAAAGCGTTCTCTGTTTACAGCATTTTTTCACACCTGCCTAAAACATTTGCACAGTGCTGTATATATATATTTAGAAAGAAAGATAGAGAGGCAGATCAGATAGACAGACAGACAGACAGACAGACAGATAGACAAGCAGATCAGATAGACAGACAGACAGACAGAATTTTTCTTCTTTGCAAATATTACTTAATTTTTTTTTTACTCCTGCTCTACCAAATGCTGAAAAAAAAATGTAATAGATTTTAATGCCCTGGCATTACATAGTTAGTATGCCATAACCTGGGTTCATTAAGTCCAGCAAAAGAAAGAGACACTGTAGTTTCTTTAATAGGGCAGATTTTATTGTTTTAATTATATATTAGATCTAATATTCCTTCATGTAGATGAGCACTTGAGAGTTGTGTGTCCATGAATTCTGTCTGGAACCCATTTCTTTGATGCTTTCTGCAGGCGAAAAGTGGTTTTGAAAAGAGTTTTGAGATTAAACAAGAAAAGTATTAGATGTGATTGAAACAAGGGCTTCCTTACTCAAACTCAGCTCTAAAGCAGTGCTGAAGGGGACTTAAGTAGCTTCTAGATGGCCCCACCACTGCTCACTCAACTGCTGCACACAGATGTTGGCAGCACCGGTTGTCTCAGCACAACAGAAGATGAGGAGATGAGTTGGCATGGTTTGGTTACTGGTACTGCAGCTTTTCATTGTTTTGGAGATAACTCGGCCACCCAGGACAAAAGCAATGTACCGTGACCCGTAAACTATCAAATTTACAGTAAAACTCATTCATAATTGTGCAACAAACCTTAAAGTCTGACTGTGAATATTTGGCCAAAAAAGCTGTGAAAGTCTTCTACTGACCAGTTAAGTTTACATTTGACTGAAAAAACTTCATATTAATGCAAACGAGTGTTGATTCACTTTGAAATCCATCTGATATGTCGGTCAGACTGTAATCGTTTATAGTTTGACTCTGAAATTTGAGAACACTTTTTCCTGGCCAGAGATTTTAGATCATGCTGAAATAGGCTGATAAACAAGATAAACAAGCTCTCGACGTCTTGCCAACAGACTGTGGGATGGCAACAGTACTGCCAGCCACCACCCCTCCACCGTTAGCCACAGCTGCAGTAGACATCATCCAAGAGGCCACAGATCCGGCTGCTATGCCACTAGCAGTGTCAGCTGCTGAAATCGCAGCTGGTGCCAAGGCCACGGTGCCGACTTGAGGTGACAGTCAAACAAACAGAAAGAAGACATTTGGCCTCATTTCTTTAAGTGGAAAGCCTTTACAAATAAAAAAGCAAAAAAAACTGATAGGTCATACCTGGTGAGATACACAAGCTCCTTGCAATGTTAAAAAGCACTCCAGTTTGGCTGAATTTCCTCAGTGTCTGGTTTCTCTACTTTAATCACGAAACCCTTGTTTTAGTTATAATTTAGACCCAGCTAAACACAGGCTCCCAGATGGTGGCTCTTTTGCTTTCACTGCATTTGCTACGCAATGTACTCTTTCCTCCATTTTTTAGAGCATGTCATCCAGTCATTAGGGATCTTTGCTTACTAAAAATGAGTTACATTTGAAAAGATGCGAGTGGTTTTAGCGCTTATTAACTACTTCTTTGGTTTTCTTCTTTTGGCTGTTCCGTACTTGGGTCTACCACAGCCCGGATCATCTGTTTACATTTCTTCCGGTCCATTGCTTCACTGCTTCTTCCTCCTTCAAACCAACCACCTGCATGTGTTCTCTAATCTACTTCTTAAACGCAGTGGGTTTAAGGAATAAAAGATGTCGTTTGTGTGTGTGTATATATTTTATATAATGAATCCCAGATATATAATGCCATTGATGGTTTGTTATAACTTTTATAGAAGTAAAATGTACATCTTTTATTCCTTAAAGTAAGTATTTTACTTCTATAAAGATCTTTCAAACCATCAATAACATCTATATATACACACACACTAGATACGCTGCAGAACTTGACAAACAGGTATCACCAAATTCATTCCACCATGTCTGCTGTTTAGCATCATCATCGTTCTGCATAAGATGTTTGGAGAGAAAGAGCTGTTTTTGTGCTGTAGATTCCTCATTCCATTCACTAACACTGCAGACCTACAGAGGAATCTAGAAACTTTAATGACTAGTACTTATTTGAAGGGCTTTGGAAAAAAATAAAAAGTGGAACCCTTCCTTTAAGTGTGAAGGGTAAAGAGCCATGAAGATTATTCTTTTTTTTTTTTTTTTTATAGACAATTTTAGACAAAAAAAAAGAGTTTTATGCAAGCGTATGCCTTATCTTAATGTGTAGGCCTGTTTCTGGATATTTTCGTGAACCAAACAAATACTCTGAAAGTCTTAAACACGCATCATTGCTCTTTGAAACTGGGAAAAGAACAAAAGTATGGACTGCCGGGTAACAAACTACTTAACATCAGTATAGCATGAAACAGATTTAAGACCAAAACACAAAACAGATCTTGCCCACCTGCTCCTGTATTGCTACTAAAATTGTCACTGTGTAAGAAAAGAGAAAGAATAAGCAAAGGTTAATAAATCAGCGTTATCTAAAGCCATGTAGACAGATCCTCATCCAGTCAGTCCAACACTCTTCACTTACTCCAGTCATTGTGTCAATGCTGCAAAACTCTGTCTCTGCTGCTAATTATCTGGTGAGCTGCTCTTCTGAGGAAACAAACTCAACGCTCTGTGCTTCAGCCCTCCGCTGTGTTTTTCGGTATTTTAACAGGATGAGACCGTTTCTACCATCTCTGTTGACAGCAGAAGAGGACACCAAGCCTGACCAGTCCTGTTACGTTTCTTACGGCGCACATTAACTGGAGAATTTTCTGGATTTGGTGACTGTCAAAAACATAAATAGTCATATTTTATTTTAGAGTTTTATAAACTGGCTATACATGTGCAACAAAAAGGACAATAGTTGGTTCAGTAAAAACTTGTCTGGAAAAATAACCCACAAGCAATCTGATCTATACTAACCAGCAATAGTCTGATCATACCAAACAACGATCTGATCTATACCAAACAACTAATGAACCAAGCAATAACCAAACAGCGATCTGATCTATACCAACTAACCAACCAATGATCTGATCAATAATAACAGACCAGCCAACCCACCAATCAAGCAACCAACACACAGATGATCTGATCCATACCAACCAACCAAGCAACCACCAATCAGTGATCTGATCTATACCAACCTATAAACCAATGACCAACCAACCAACCTTAATTGCTTTATTTAAAATCTCATAAAGAAGAATCTTTTTAGGCTTTCTTATTTATTAGGTATTCTATAAAAAAAACCTACTTGACTTATTACTAAGGGTGTCACCTTTATGTCTCTGTTCGTCTAGCTGTTATTTATAAATTGAACTTTTCAAGAAATAATCTATTTCCAGATGTAACCAAACAGATATTACCTCAGTAAATTTCCGTCTCCATTGCTTACCATTAAATACACACTTGCTTTCCTTGCAAATATACAGAGGGCATGAAAATGAGCCATTTTTGCATAAGTGGACTGTTTCATCAAGGGTTTCGCTTTGGTTTATTTAGAGAGCAGGTAAAAGGTGGTGTTCTTCTGCAGAACTGAAAGTCCTCCCAGTTCATTCCTCCCTCCCTTTAGGTTAGGACACAAAACATGAGCCGGGACGTCTCAACTTTGGACATTAGACATCTATCCAAAGGTTTAAAAGTCAGTTAAAGCAATGATGCAATAAAGTTATTTATACTCTGGGAAAACAGACTCTGGAATGACAATGTTGGAAACAACTACACTAACAATTTTTCTTTTCTTTTTTTATACAACTATTTTTTAAAGGCCTATTTTTAATAGATGTGACAAACAGCTACGATAAGGCAAACTTTTACTTAAAATTGAAAGGATAGAGCCTAAAATAAAAATTTGGAGTTAAAAGTTTACCAAAAAGGCCCAAATTAAGAACAAATGTTGCAAGACACAGAAAGAAATTACACTAGACTTTATTCTTAATAAAGCAAATATTCTCCCCTGCGTTGGAGTTTGTTGTTGTTCACATTATTGTTGAGTTTACGTGTCGCTTTGTGAGAGACGAATGGCTTCAGAAATGGTTTTCAAAAATCTGCTTGTGTCAAAAAACCTAAAGGAATCCATCATGAATGCCAGATCATGTCATTAAAAGGCCATGTCCCAAATCACTGTGACTAGTTATGTTATTCAGCGTTGTATGTTACTTTCTTTTGTGAGTTGATGTACCAAGTTGGAAGTTAAACACACTTTGAAATGAAAGCACAGTCTGATCCATTCTTGATTCAAAGGTCCAGAACTGTGGCACAGTGTGATCGGGGTCAATATTCCACCTTAATGTTAAAAAATCGATTTTTAAATCTGCAAATTACTCTTCGGGAAACAGGTATTTTTTCTTGATTTTTTAAACACCTTTTGTTAAATAATTAGATATGTTTATATAATTATTAGAATTTAATAATTGTTTTATTTAGTTTAGTTATTTTTAAAAACAAGGGGTCGTTTCACCCAGTTTTAAACTTACTTTAAAGGGACTACAAAACGTCGCGACCTGATTACGTCACTACCGCACAGCCAGCCGAGGCACGGGCTCCAGATCAATGGGATTTGTAGTTTTTCTTGTTTGTGACGCCCGTACGACTCAAAGTTCTGCGCTACTACGGCGTGTACGTAGCTGTTGCACTTGTGTAGTAGCGAAAAACACCGATTCACATAAGTTCATGCTTTATAACCCCTTTTAAAACAAGCTTTAAGAAAAAAATCACCACAGGCGATTTTTGAAAACCAGTTCTGAAGACAGTCATATTTCACATGTGGGCTCGGCCTTTAAGCGTCTACTGCCCTCTTGTGGTGAAAATCTGTTATTGCAGTAAACGAATGTTCGCGCAGAAAAAATAGAACAAGGGAAACCGAAAGTGACTATTTTGGATACCAAATACACCCTCTGTATTTAACACACACACACCGTGCAGCGGCGAAGAGCCACATCCAGCACCTGGACAGCAGTGATGGGGACGGTACCTTGCTCAAGGCTACCTCAGGGCACCCCGAGTCCAGGACTCGAACCCACGACCTTCTGAACCTGAGGCCTCGTCCCTAAACACTAAGCCAACGCTGCCCCATTTGACTGCATCACTGTAAGGAATTCATGTTGGGATGATTTTCTTTTGGTTTATTGGCCACTTTTTGTGCTCTGACACTCCAGTCAAGAAATGAAAATGGAGCTGGCACCATTTTAACCGGCACCCATGCATCCTGCACGAGATTTCCCTTTTCAAAAATGTTTCTCATGATGCATCGTGAAGGAGGGATGAGCCTTTCAAACATGTTTTTCAAGTACATTGAAAGAAATGTGATCGAAATGCATAATGATGATCTCAAGTTTTAGGTCTGAGCTCCCTCATCAGAAGGGAAACCTGGATACTCAGCAAATTTGAGAAATTTACAGAAAAATAGCAGTTTTCCATAAATTTCATCCCAATGAAAATGATCAAAACTGGCATGTTCCGTGTTGGACTCGAATCCCAACATTTCGGTTAAACCCAACGGCCTGAAACCGACAGCCCACCTTTTCCTGGCAAATTAGACACATGCCAAGTGTCTCTCTTCAGCACCGTCCTGTATTTGTAGTGACGATCCACTTGAAGGAGAACGTGCTCAACAGACCAGCGTGTGCGTGAAACGTGACCCAAACGAGTGAGCGGAGTGATGCTGGATTAATTAGGGGGCAGCGGTGGCCCAGTGTTTAGGGAGTTGGCTCCAGCATCAGAGGATTATGGGTTTAAGTCCCAGATCGGTAGTTTGCCCCGATGTACCCTTGAGTAAGGTACCGTCCCCATCACTGCTCCCTGGGCAGTTTCAATAGCTGCCCCCTGCTGCAGGTGTGCATGTGTGGGTTAAATGCAGAGGTGTAACTTCATTGTGGTTCAGTGTTGTGCCGCGTTTCACAATGACGAGAAGGGTCACTTTCACTTTCACTTTCACAGACACCAATCAACCCAGCGAGCTGGCGATCGGCCCTTGACTTACCCGAAAGATGTTCGTTCGTCTTCTGCTCGCTCGGTTCAGAGAGATTCTGAATCCAGTAACGCAAGTCGTCCTTCTGTCGACGTCCGTCTCGATTTTCCTTCTTTCGACCTAAAGAGCTACAAAACGTCAGGCTCAAACTGTGAACTCATTTCTTTAAGCACTTTCCCGCTTTAAGATCTAGTTAGGAACTTCGTATTTGAAGCTCCTCTAAAACCGGTTGTGGGACGACATTGTTCTGCAGCTCAGTGCGGCCCCAAGGGTGGCCTCGGACTCGAGGAAGGTTGAGGGTTCGAGTCCCGGTCCAGTGAACCAGGAAATCCTGTGCTACCCTTCTACAGTTCTGAAGATCGTCGAGTCGGCATGTTTTGAGGGGCTGATAGAAAGAACCTCCCTAAACTCTGGAGACGCTCTTCACGGTGGTGTTCGGCCCCTGGGAGCCCCTTTCTGTGATCTAACACGCGCGTCTCCTGCTAAAGAGCAAAGGAAAGGAAGGAAGCGAATCGAAATGATAACAATAAAGTAAAAATCAAATGAGGATTCCACATTTATTTGCCCTTGTTTTTTTTTTTTTTTACAATAAAACCAATTACATTTGAAAATGTTAGCAAAAAAAAAAAAAAAAAAGACAAATTATATACAGAGACGGACAGACGAAAAGAAGAAGCTGATAAAAGCAGTGTTTTTTTTGTATACCCCTACGTCATTCTCGGAGAAGTGAACACGGGAGAGCGCAGACGTGCTTTCAACTGGAGAAAAGAAAAAAGCCATTAAAGCCCAGACTAAATCTAAAAACCGTCCACTCTCCGAAGTCTCTGACTCTCCGCGCAGCACTACATACTTGCTTGCGGTTTTTTCTTCTTTTTTCTTTTATTCAGGGGTAAAAACGGAGGAATGTTGAGCTTTTAAAAACAAAGAAAACTATTTTTAAAAGAAGGTTCACATTGTCCATCAACCGTCGTCTCTTTATCGACGACGATTTGTCAACTTGCTCGTCTGCCACCGATATCCAAGGAGTCAAGATGGGGGGAAGAAAAAAAAAGGGCTATGAGACGTTTTACTCCGGACACCAATCCCGATCCATTTCCGACAACATCTTTTCTCCCGTCGCAGTCCCGATGTGTACGTTACAAAAAGAGGAGGCGTCCGAGTCCGTCCCCCGTCCACGACAGCAGAGCTCCGGGGGGCGGAGCTCCGGCGACGGGGGAGGAGCTGAGGAAACAGGCAGTGAACTTAGTGGCTGTATCGACGAACGTGGAGCTTTATCGCCGGCTCATCTTCTCTGTAGTAACTGCTGTAACTTCAAATAACGCGGCACAAGTCTCATATATATATTTATATATATATTTTATATATTTCAATCTTAAAAAAAGGAAAAAAAAAGTAAAGAAAAACAAACAAAAAGAAAAAAAAAAAAAAGAAAGAAAGGGGAAAACAGTCCAGTCGCGGCAGGGGGGCGAGGTCACTCTGCGGCTGGCTCCTCGGTTGTGGCGGGTGCGGGTTCGGCGGCGGGGGCCTCCTCGGATTCGGCGCTCTCTTCTGTGGGTGTGGCCTCTGCTGCAGGGGCTGGATCCTCTGCCTTAGGCTCCGCCTCTGCCTCGGGCGCCTCCGCTGCCTCCTCGGTGGGTTCTGCAGGCACCTCGACAGCAGGCTCAGCAGCCGCCTCCTCTTCTTCGGTCTCCTTGGCGGCGTGGCCGTTCTCCTCTACGGTGGGCGACGCTGCCTCATCCGCCGCCGCCGCCTCCTCCTCGCTGCCCTTCTTTCCCTTCTTGAACGAGAGGCCCTTGAACTTGAATGAGTTCTTCAGGGAGAACTTCTTCTTCTTCTTTGTGGCCTCCTTGGTCGCCTCCCCGTCCGCTTTAGGGGCCTCTCCCTCCGTGGCGGGCGCGGCTTCAATGGCGTCCCCGGTCTCTGTCGTCTCCTTGGCGACTTCGGCGGCACCATTGCCGTCGGCCGCTACTTCCTCTCCCTCTGGTTTGGCCGACACGTCTCCGTTCGTTTTCACGTGGCCGTTCTCCTGGAGACAAAATCAAAGAAGGTATATCAGGAGATCGAACTGTTTACTTTGCTTTATGACTTTTTAACTTCCGAAGCTAGAAGGGCTCTGAGCTTTTCACTGTGGACCTCTCAGTGGGACCTGCTTTCCTTTCCTCTGTCTGTAACATGCACCTCGGCAGTTTCATCACATTGAATGAAAAATCCATAGTAGTTACAAGTTAATAGGGCTTTTATTTGCTCTGAAAAACAATCTCATTGCTATTGAATGAACTCAGTGTTAGTGCCTCTTACAGAAATGTGAAAAACCATTACGTTACGTAGCAACGTAGAGCCTGTCAAACATCCCAGGCGCTAAACTACATCTCGCGCCCATGGCCACAACCAGTGAGAATGCATGATGTGAATGACAAGGGTTGTTGTTTTGGTCAATAGTGATGTGTGTGTGGTGAAGCTGCAGAAAAACTATAATATATATTAATATATATTATATATATATTTTTTTTAAGTCCAGACAATGTCAAGGGAAGAAAAATGACAGAAATCCTGAAGCAGAATCCAGACAATGACAAGCTACCTATTAAAGGACGTTAATTTTGTAAATTTTTGGATTGCTTTCACTCTGACTGTCTTATTCTATATCATAAACTATATATATATATATATATATAAACACACACACACACATATACAGACTTCCAATTATATGCTTAGAAATTATGTTATAGGTGTAATTATCTGGTATAATCACTTCCCCAAGGTTGCATTTTTGACATAAAAAAGGATGTATATGTAAATTATCATATGTATTTATATGTGCAGTTCATGGCCTGACCACAGGGGTCGCTGTTTCCCCGTTTTGAACCGGCGCCGCTGCGACTGCGCGTCGTGGGCGACAGGGGGCGCTGCGGACCCGCGCTGATTCTTAGCGGGAGGAAACAAAGAGCCCGGCGGCGGCACGCGTCCCATCAGCGACTTAATGTCCGAAAAAATCAGAACCAGAAGGCGTCCGGGAATCTTCGCAGCGCTGCTCCATCATTCCGGATCACGGAGGGATTATTTTCTCTCAGACGAAAACGGCGGAGTCTGAGCCGCTCGACGGATTTAATCCACACGCGCGCGGAGAAACGGCGCAAAACACACGCGTGCAGAACCGCCGCTGCCAAATATTAAAAAAGATCATTTAAAACCAGGCGTGCCTTTGTGTGCGGGTGCGCACAACTGTGCGTTTGTGGTATCCCTCCGCAGCCCCTCCATTTGCATACCCTGCACCCTTTTGTTCTAAAAGCTGGGTTGCCAGATCCCCGCCAAAACAAACACTGGGGATTTTTAAATCCATTCTTTGTTAAAAGTGAAAAAATAAACCTCGATTTCATCCTCCCCGCTCAAAACAACCTCCAAAAATGCCCAAAACTCGCCTACAACCAGAATGTGCAGAAAAATCACTCAAACTGGACTTATATAGTCAGACAAAAACACAAACCTAGAGATTTACATCGAAACAGCTTTAACTTAAAGATGAGGATTCCTCAGCCCACAGGCAACCCCCGCTGAAGAGCGCGTGTGAGAGAACGGACGATCCAGAGCGTGAGGGAGAAGGAGAGAGGATGAAAGAGTGAGACAGATGGATGGAGAGTGAGAGAATGAGAGAGAAGAGAAACTGCACTGCGAACAAAACTATCCGGGGAGGCGAATAAAAGGCTTAAAACGCACGTACCTGGCCGTTAGCTTTGGCTGCCTCGACCTCAACCCCGCCCTTAGACGCCTGAGAGCCCATCTTCGCTCAATAAAACCCCAAAATTTAGCAGGAAAAAATGGAAAGAGGCGTTGAAAAATATTGAACCCCCCGCGAAAGTGGTTCAGTTTCAGTGCGGTCGTTTTCTCCCCTCAGGAAGGTGAAATTCGGGACAGAAAGTCGTAGTAACGCATCCACGGCGAGAGCAGTGTGAGGCTGAGGAGATGCTGCTGAGACTATTTGTGCCCTCAAGCTCCGCCCACCTGCCCATCCCCACACAACACTCCACCTAAGGACGAGGGCGGGGCTAATTATTCACGCGTATTGGTGTGGGCGTGGTTAGTGTGAATTTACTATTCCAGTTTATAGTGGAGTGGGCGGGGCCACGCGTACGAGTTGGTGACTTGCACTTGCTCAAAGGGGGCGGGGCTTCAGTACTACTCAGCCCTGGGGGAGGGGCTTTCTGAGAAGCATTGGGTTTGCAAATTGACAAGGTGTCATAAAATCAATTAACGAACTATTGTTGGGAAAAATGTACTTGATAAAAATAAATGCACGTTGAAACCCTAAAAAAAAGTCAAATTGATGTTTTTTAACTGGGTGAAGGATGGGTAAGAAGTGTGTTTGGCAGGGTGAATTCCAGTGGATAGGGGGTGGTTGGACTTGTGATGAGGGTGACGTTTGCCAAAATTGCTGGGGGCAGTTATGAGGTTATGGGGCGGTGGATACAGGAGCTAGAAATCGCTGTTCATCCATCTTCCACTAATCCAAAATTTTCCTGCCAGTCCAGGAGACTGAGCTTGATGAACTTAATGACTCTTGATGTTTACCATTAAGCTACAGTAACCTGCCCACCCTATGCACTGTCCCGGGACTATAAAAGTGTGAGATTCAGGCCGAAAGCGTGAGCCTTATCGAACGATTTGCCTTTTTCAAAGGCAGCTACATGCTACTGCTTAAAATAAAGTTACTGCATAACTTAATATTTAACATAACAATTCAAAGACTTATACAGCATCATTCATCTAGAATGACGCTTGTTGGTATAAGCCTTTATAAATGTCTATATAGTTTTATGTCAGCTGCTATGAAAGGTTTATGTATCTTATGTCACCTTCAATGACAGGTGACATTGATGTGCATAGACATTTATAAAGGTCCACGTCAACAAGAGTCCACCGTCACACTTTTTTTTGGGGTGAAAGCAGCTTCTTTAGATAGACCTTTTTAAAGGTCATGAAGGCTTACATAGCTGTAGTGCAGCCTTATGAACACTACCCTACAGAAAGTACCGACATCACCTGCAGACCGACATCAGCTTCAAGCAACAATTCTGTGGTTTCAGTCTCTTCAAAACACACATAAAACACACATTCGATTCCAGAGAAGTTTTTACAGCTAGTTGAGTAACAAGCTGTAGGAGGATGGATTTCTTGGGTAGTAAAGATTTTTTCCCTGGTAAGGGATTCAGTCTTACAGACGAAGTTATTGGGTTGAGCCCCTGGATCTGTCCTTTTTAGTCAGGCTGAAACAGCGAGTTTGCCGAAGTCACATTACTGCATTCTTTAAACTCATGGTCTGTATAATGAGTTCAAAACAGATCTGATTCCTTTCTCTTTGTTGGAGGTGGGCGGCTGTCCCCCACCTGTGTGGTGGACAGTTTAGGTACTTCTTCAGATGGAAAGCAAGTCCATCGATCTCCATGAGGTTCTCCTGAGTTCCATACCAGCTTCTCCACCAAGTTGGCAAAACTCCCATCATCTTATTTTTCTCCCGACATGAACTTCAGATCAGCTCCATCAGACCGGCTCTTCTGCAGGAGCTGCTGCCATGAAGATTAAAGCTTTCCCACTCAAACAGAGCTTCACCATTAGACCATCAACCTCCAGTTACAGTCACCAGTGGACTTTTACTTTTACTGGAACTCATGCTTACATGCTTATGAAATTATCACTATAAAGGGTTTTTCTCTTCTTTCTTTCCTTCTTCACCAGAAACGGTGTCAACCAGAGGAGGATGGGTTCCCCTTTTTGGTCTTGGCGTCTCCCAAGGTTTCTTCCTCCTGTCTTGCCTCTGTTACCCTCGGCTTACCCAATTGGGGCTCAGACCCGGATTCTGTAAAGCTGCTTTGTGACAACAACAGTTGTTAAAAGTGTTTTATAAATAAAGCTGACTTGACTTCTATAGTGTTTGTGGCAATGATCAGGGCAATGTAGTTGTATCTCCGTGCTCTTTAATAAACCAAACTCTGGTTTCTGTGTCATGCATCCTTTAACTGATAGCAATCTCCTGTGCTGGAACGTCTAACAGGTGAGAGCTGTAACCACCGAACTTGTCTCTACATGTCACCGTGTCCTTTGCCACTGTATTTCGATCCCAGCAAGTCACAAAACCTTGAAGGAAGTAGGGCTGCATTCTTATATAAGGCAATTTATGCAAGCCTTTAAGGATCTGTCTGAACCATTTGGCTCAGTTTCAAAAGCAGATGTGGCTCAGGGTCACCTGCATCGATTTCAATGGAAAGATCCAGATTTATAATCCGCCACAGCATTAAAACCACAGGTGAAGTGAATTAAATGATGAGGGACCCTTTTAAGAGGTGGGGCATGTTACTCAGCAAGTAGACTGTCAGTTCTTGAAGTTGGACGCAGGAGAAATGGAATCTGAGGGCCTAATTTTACCCGAATCATCTCCAAAACAACAGGCCTCAGGGGGTATGCCCAGTACCCAGTGGTAGTGTTACCTACCAAAGGTGCACCAAGGAAGACCGGTGGGCTTTCAAAGCTCAGATGCATGTGTGCCCAGATCCTGTAGAAGAGCAACTGTTCCACAAACTGCTGAAAACGTTTGTGTAGCTGCGTATGGAGATGGGGACCAGTCAGAGTACCCATGCTGACCCCTGTTCACGAGTAAAAGCATCTACAATTGATATCAGAACTGGACCAGTAAGCGATGGAAGGTGTTCTGGTCTGAAGAATTTTCTTTCACATCATGTGAAGGACCAGGTGTGTGTGGGTCTCTTCATTAGGAAAGAGATGGGTCAGTGTGAAGAAGTGACTTCTCTGAAATCTTGATTGGTTTTCTTTTCCAAAAAGGAGACAATGAAGCCTGAAAAGAAGTTCCTGAAGATTTGGGTGCTGATGGAAGCTGACAAAGGGACCCAAGATGTGTATTCTGTTGTTCTGATGGAGAAAAGTTCTGTTGAGCAGCATACACAAATGTTCAGCTAATCTCAAGGGCAAACGGCAACAGCATTTAACAGTTATACATGTCAGCCACAAACATCTGAATGTCACACACCCATAATTCCTCCTTCCAGCCCCCTTTCCAGCTCCAGCCCCTCTCTCTCTGTGGTATGTCAGGAATGTTTAAGCTACCCAGTGGTCTCCATTTCCTCTCAGCTGTCCCAGTGATCCCCCTAGCAGAGGTGCTAAAGCCAAGGCTGCTTGATACTTCATGGCAGAACGGGGATGGAGGGAAGGATGGATGGGGGTGTCAGTGGAAAAGGGTGGGGGTACATACTTTTAAACCAGCCCAGCATTGTCCAGCCCAGTGCTCTCCAGTGCACCAGCCCAATTTTCTTGACATACAAAACCCAATATTTTCCAATGACCCATGCTCTTCAAAATACAAGCCCAGCGTTCTACAACATAAACGCTCAATGGTCTTCAATATACGAACCACATATTCTCCAGCAAACAAACGCAATGATTTCCAACAACTAAATATACTCCAGCATTCAGTCTAATGGTTTTCAACATACCAACCAAATAGTCTCCAGCATGCAAGCTCAATGGTCTTCAACATGCCAACCAAATAGTCTCCAGAATACCTGCCCAATGTTCTTCAACATACCAACAACATTTCTCAAACACAGAAGCCCAATGGTCTTCAACATACCAACCAATTATTCCCCAGCACACAAACCCAATGGTCTTCGACATACCGACCAGTTTTTTTCCAACACATCAGCCCAATGGTTTAAACATGCCTTCAACATTCCCAGTAAATCTTCTCCATCATATCAGTCCAATTTTCTTTCAAATACCAACCTAACATACCAGCCCAACGTTCTCTAACGCGTCGGCCCAAAGTCATGGTGTTTGACGTTGCAGAATGACAGTTAAATGGGTTCTGTTTTGAGTACAATTGAAGTAAAAAAAAAAGATTGTAAATGTGAATTTCCTCCATACTATCACTTTAAGACCAAATGCATTCAATACAGTTCATGCAAATGTAGACAAATGCACCTGGGATTCGAGTGTGTGTGTGTGTGAGAGAGAGAGTGTGTGGCAGTGTGGAACTGCAGTGTTAGTGGGTCAGTGTGCCAGCAGCAGCTCCTCATCAGCACAGTCACGTACTACAACTCCCTCTCTCTCTCTCTCTCTCTCTCTCTCTCTCTCTCTCCCCCACCCTCCACCTCTCACACTTACACTCTCTCTCTCAGACAGACTGAGGAAGGGGGGCTCTGTTATCCAGTCAATAGGCTTGAATTGGGCTTTAATAGGTTTAGTGTATGTGTGTGTGTGTGTGTGTGTGTGTCTTAAAGGCATTAGAGTACTACTACAAATATTTCAAATCATTTCATACTATTATTACACATTGTGTGCATATATAACACACATAAGGTGTATTATTATTACATATACTTACAAATATATAATGATACATAGGGTGTATCCTTACATATACTTACCCTCTAATATATATGTATTAATGTAATAATTTTATGCATATTATATCTGTATCCAATAATATGCGTCATATATAGATACTTAAATAAGCAAAAGACACATTATTACTTATAGAAACCATTATTTTATGTAACGCAGGCCTCTTTTCTGTTTTCTCACATTAGTAGTGCACAGACACAACTTGTCCTTGTAGCTGGGCATAGTTTTGTCCTTGGAAGAGGAAGGCACAAGACAACAGATAGAAGGCACACACACACACACACACACACACACACACACACAGAGCAAGGCCATGTATTTTCGTCTCATGATTTCGTTCCAGTTGCGTTTTTACCCATCTGCCACTGCAGACAGGTTGCCATGGTGTAGCGCTTTTTGTGTAGTATGTGTGTTTGACCCAGTTTTAACCCCCCCCCTCCCCAACACTCCCTCCCTCTCTTCGTTTCTCTTGGCCTCGATACCCCTCCCCCCACCCCTTTACAATAACAGGGATGGAGGGAGGAAGCTCCACATGGAGCATCAGCTCCAGTTGTTACAGCGAAACAGTCGAAACACACAACGAGCCAATTCACCGACACCCTAAAACCAAACATTTCCAAATAATAATCCAGCGTTATCTTGGTAATAAATCTACAAGTGCTGATGACCTGGGTGATAACACGAACTAGCAAACGCACATTCAGGCGGTGTGTATTCAACTTAAAATTCAATGTTAAAGGTTCTGCTCAATCAAACCCAAAGAATGAAGCCGGATCCCAACCCCACACAACAAAACAAGGTGTCCCAGCAGAGTCACTTCAGTTCCCCTTTGTGTAAATGGGACATTTTCATATGAAACAACTTCAGAAGGTAAAAGTAGCCTTTGCACAATGTAAAGGCTGGTTATTAAGGGTTCTCCTACAGTGATCTTCAGAGAGGTTCATCACACTCCATCCATCTCTCCATACAATACAATAGGGGCTTGTTATTTTTACATATAGATACTTACAGTTATATAAAAGACACACACACACAAACACACACAAACACTATTGCAAAGAAATGCATCCAAATATGTAACACACACACAAATCTTTTTCTGTTTCCCTGGCACACACTTCAATAATGCACACACAGTTTGTCCATCCATCCGTCCGTCCATCCATCCCTCCATCCATCCATCCATCCATCCATCCATCCCTCAGAGCTGTGTATCCTAGCCAGTTGTGGTCCAAAAGGCAAAGAAACACCCTGGACAGGTCACCAGTCCATCACACTCACTTGTAATAATAGCTCTGAGAAAGATTACTAATCATTAAAAGTTCGTCATGGTTCTTATATGGCACAACAAAAGTAAAAAACAGATAGATGACGGCTTCGGAGAATGATGGAAAAAATCTAAAATGTCTCTGCCGTTGATATTATTTTTAGATCTTTAGGATCTCACTTGTCATATTGTCTATGCCCGGGGAGCAGTGACTGGGACGGTACCTTGCTCAAGGGTTCCTCAGGGCAACCTACTGGTAAGTGGTTTGAACTCACAATCTTCTGATCCTGTGGCCAACTCTCTAACCACTAGGCCATCGCTGCCCCAAATGGTATATGAACGAGTTAAAACATTTCGGATGTCAAAGCTGAAACTATTTTTTACGGCTTGGCTGACTTTAGAGTGAGATCCTCTCAAGCAGTGAGCCAATCAGACAATGAGTAGAAAAGTGATGGAGAAAGAACATTGAATTAAAACATTAGTCTCCTCAGGATTCGCCCCATCCCTAAGAAAATCCATTACGTCTCTACCTTGTTAGCTTATTGATCGCTGATCGTTGGGAACGGGACCATTTCTGTTGGAAAAGATGCGCCAGGCCGGCCTAATGGGGACCGTCTCTCAGGTGATTGACTGTTTGTGATCGATCAAGCATTGATCTGGTAGAGAAGGTGTATTTTTTGCTCTTTGCTCATGCGAGTTGATGCAACTTGGCCTTTAATTTATGACCCCCTCTGAAAGAGACTTTTCCCCTCACAGAGAGTCTCGTTACAGATAAAAGAGATGCAGTTTAATCCTTTTGGCGATGGCTGCAGAGTCAATGTGAGGAAGAAGAAGGATGTTTGGCCAACAGATTGTAGATAAGGGTGTTGTTAAAGCCTGGCTATGAACACTGGCGGATAATCAATAGCAAGATATCAAGACAAAAGGCATTAGAGACCATGGGGTGGAGGAGAAATATCCCGAGAACTGTGCTCGGGAAATAGCTAGAGGGGAGGAAAATTCTAAAAAGGTGCAAACAGAAGAGTAAAAGCTTATTTCTGATGAGACATTAATGCAATGTTCCACTGTTTAGTAGATCAGCTGGCATTTCTGATGAAGTTCTTCTTCTTCAGTTTGCAGCTAAATGGTAACATTGTTAAAGCATAGTAATGGACATTACACACCCGACTCAGCCTCTCTTTATATTTAGAATTAATAGTCTAATTTTGTATGCTCCTTATGCAAATGACATCGGCTCTGATTGGCTGCCCTGTCGTTCAGAATAACTTTAATAACTAACAAACTCATTCTGAATCTTCTTCCTTCGGCTGCTTCTCTAACTTCGCCACAGTGGATCCTCCATGTCCACTTCTTCCGGTCCTCTGCATCTTCCTCCTTCAAACCAACCACCTGCATGTCCTCTCTCACCACGTCCATAAACCTCCTCTTTGGTCTTCCTCTTCTACTCTTTCCTGGCAGCTCCATCTTCAGCATCCTCCTCCCGATATACTCCTCGTCTCTTCTCTGGACATGTCCAACCCAACGCAACCTTGCTTCTCTAAATTTGTCTCCAAAACGTCTAACCTGAGCTGTCCCTCTAATATACTCCTTTCTAAACATTCATTCTGAATATGATTTAATATTTGAATTTTTTATGATACCCTGGGGGAAAAAAAAATGCACCATCAATGGAGAACTTTACGGTTAAACCTTATTAATAGTTCTGCTGTACATTTTATAAAACCCTGCAAACTCTAGTCTTACCATGACACTTCTGGTCACGAAGAGCGTTTTATCATTCTGACCACGTGGCTTTAAATTTCAGAGCAGTAACCAAGAGAAGTGTCAATTCACTGTAAAATGTAAAGGTTCAAGTATGACATAAAACTAAACTGCATTCACTGAACACCGGAATGGAAGAGAAACGTTATCTGGTAATAAAGAAATGACAGATCATTTGCTTCAACCACATCTTAAACTCCCCACAAACACTCAGTACCCAAACCGCACACCGACAGATATCGTCCTTCCAACCAACCAAACACAACAAAGCTGCAAACAGAAGGTGCTAACTTGAGAGAGTAGGCCTGTCAGTGTTGATAGATACTGATGTGTCAGGAAGTATCAGAAACCACAAAAGAATGTGTATTCAGAGTACAGGGATTAAGATGTGTTTGTGTGTGTGTGTGTGTGTGTTACCTTATTGGAGACATGGCTGTGTACACCAAATATTCACAAATGATATAAATGATTAATCATGATTTCTAATCAGTCAGTTTGATTTTGTGATATCTTCACATGTTTAGGGTTTTGGGTTAATGTTATCAAACATTTTTCTCTTTTTTCCCCCCAAATTCAAACCTAATAGATCACGTACAGGCCCAACCTTTCAAACTGAACAGACAATTGTGCGACTGTGCCTTTAAGATGGATTCAAATGAGCTCCGTTCTGATTGGCTACACTGTAAGGCGTTCACTCAGCTGCTGGAGAAAGGAGTTGTTTTTGTGACATCACAAAACAGTGAGGTTACATAGGCCTTGTAGTGTGTTTTCTACTAACATCAGCACATAAACGGTGTGTCTGTTTCTGTTAAGATGCGAACAGGCCGGATAGAGAAGTTGGAGGATGCGTAATGGATGGAGGACATGTGGAGGATGAGGGTGACCTCATGACCTCATGAGTGTGTGAGGTAATCTGATTGAAAAACAAAAATCACTCTAGGAATGGCCCATAAATGGAAATAGCATGCAGACAGATTTTGCCAGACATCATTCCATTATGGATTTATGGATTACATGCATGTAAATGTATAGAGGCGCACACACACACACACACACACACACACACACACACACACACACACAAACACAGATATGATGAAGGCGCCATCATATCATCAGCTCTGATGAATTTCATCTGACATCATCTCAGTGTTTGTTCAGCAGCTCTGATATTAAAGGTGGGATTTTAGGAGAGAAGGGAAAGAGGACTGGAGACATGGATTGAATGGGGGATTAGGGAGAGATGGGAGATCCAATGGTAATAGAGGGTCTGAGAAAATAAAACAAGGAGAGGTGGAAAGGGCGTTTAAGCAGGTTTGAATTGCTCACATCAATGCTGCTTTTAAGGGTGCTTGGACCCAGAGGTCCACGAGCCTCACCTTCTCTTTTCAGTGCTGCAGAGGTTTAGAACATGGTGGAGACTCCCTGATAGATCAGATATGTGCATCTCCAGTCCATCAGGTGCTGGAATCATTCCCAGCTCTCACAGGGCGAAAGACGGGGACACACCCTGGTCACCAGTCCATCGCAGAGCAGAGACACAGACAAACACACACTCACGCCTAGGGGGACCAGTCCACCTGATGTGCAGGTCTTTGGATGTTGGGAGGAAACACACACAGACACGGGTACATGTCCACTCCAAATGGAAAATCCCGGACTGTCCCGTCTGGGGATCAAACCCAGGACCTTCTCTCTGTGAGGCAACAGCGCTATAAATTTTATACATTTTTCTAAATGTTATAACGATCAATGCACACAGTTCTCCTTTTTTCATCCATTTAGAAATAATGCGATGTAATCTGAGTCAGATTATTATACGATCCATCTTATTTGTGCCGAAGACCAAAACAATCCAGCCTGAAAGAACCCTAACATTAGCAATAAAAACCTTTATTTTGGTGACACCACATCCTTTAAACATTTTCCTCATTTAAGGGCCCAAATTCTGCTTCCTGCTGTGATCAAAATTCAGATTTTTAATCACCGGTCCAGCTCACAACCTCGGCGCTGGTCTTTGCTCTCCCAGTGGGAGCTCAGCTGCTCTACTCTGGGGGGAAAAGATGCTTCACACCTCTTAGTGGAACCCCTCGCTCGTCCTCGCTCCTCTCCCAGGCTGCAGCGCGAGAGTGGACTGAACTGGCAACTGTTAATAATGAAGAGATCATTCGGAATCCGATTAAGAGAAAAGATTATGAAAATGTCCATGCAAGCCATTAACTAATCACTTCCCACTGGAAAAAAAAACAAAAATCTAACTGGAAATAAACAGGTCGATGTGTGTACCTAAGTAATTAACTTAAATGAAATATGTTAACAGCTTATTAGCTTTAATATCTCGCTTGTAATGCACCCAATTTGAGTGGAAAAGTCTAAAGCTGAACTTTTTGGCCACAATGTGCAAATGTTTGGAGAAAAAAGATGCTTTGTGTTGCAGCCACATAGAGGAAAGAACAGATTCAGACAAATATCAGCAAAATCTGGAAATAAATATCACACAATTTGTAAAAAATTGGAGTTTAAAAGAGGATGGGTCCTATGATGACAAAGATCCCAAACACTTAAAATGTAGAAAGGAATCCTCAAAAGGATGCAAGCTGCAGGTTCTCTCAAACCCCCCGACCTGAACGTCAATAAAAATCTGTAGATTGATCTTAAAAGAGCAGCGCGTGCAAGAAAGCCAACGAATTGCAGAAGTGGAAGCTTCCTGCATGGATGAGTGAGCAAAAAATTTTGAAGCCGTGTGTTACTAAGCATGTAAAAAAAAAATAACGGGGGATTGAATATAATTATTCATAATCCAAAATCGATTAGCACAGTCACTTCCTCTCAGAAAGGGTCCTGACGACTAGTGCTTGTGAGAAAAAGTCTTGTTTTGCTTTTGTTAGTTTGGCCACTTCTGGGAAGATTCAGCTCTGTGGCAAGTTTTCAAAATTCCTAGATAATGGCTCTCTCTGAAGTCCAATAGCCGAAGAAATGTTTTAAATCTGCAGTTTGCCAGATTTAGTCTGCTTCATGTTGCTGTAAAGTGACGTTTAGATTCAACAGGGCAGTAATACCAATTCCAGCGATGAACTACATTTGGTTGAGTAACTAAGGGGGTGATTACTTTTTCACAGCGGGACATGTGTTCTTGCATAGGTGTTTTCCTTTAATGACTGAGATGATCATTCGAAATTATATTTTGTGTGAAATTTTGCAGTTCATTCCATTCAAAATTTGTATACAGATGTGTTCGGTTTATCCCTCCCTCCCTCCCTCCCTCCCTCTCCCCCTCTCTCTCTCTCTCTCTCTCTCTCTCTTTTTCTCTCTCTATCTGTATTATAAATCTTCCACATGGTCACTGAAGCTGTCACCCAAACACAATGGGTGTGCACGTGCAAACACACATGCGGGGAGGTGCAGTGTGATGGTGAGGTATGCACACACACACATGCATACACACACACACACACACATGCACACACACACACGTCGGTCCTTTGGCCTGGGTTGTAGATAATATATCAGAAAAGCAACACACACTTACCCACACACTCATACACACACACTAAACACTTGAAATATGCAGTTTTTGTGCAGAGAACACTCCATATTAATAGAATTAAAGACTATTAAAGCCTCGAACTTCAACTCCAATAAAAACAATCTACTGAAAATAATCCACATGAACTTCACCGCTTCACTTTCATCACCGTCTCTACTAGTTCTCCATCACGGACACACACTCAACACACCCTGAACTCCACCGTCCACTCTCCCTGTCCTCTCTCTCACTCTCCTTCACTCTGTCCTGCACCGATGGACACTCAGAGGGACGTCTGACCTGAAAAATTACACTAATGATGTATTTGTACTTCCTCACTTCCCATCGCTGGGTGTATTTGGATACAACAGACTCTGAGACGCGCTGTAATTAAAACTTGTAATGTAATGGTAATGTAATTCACGTTGGGGGTTCCGTTCTTTTGAGTTTTTAGGCTTCAGACTTTCAGATATCCATGGTTCCTCCTGAGCTGGGAATAAGCCACACACACACACACACACACGGCCCACACTCTTGTTCACTTCTGCTCTCACTCTCTGCAGTGCAAATGGATTTATCTTGTAGTTAAGAATCACCAGATTGTGAGTGGTAGCCTAGCAAGAAAGTGTGG
This sequence comes from Hepsetus odoe, assembly GCA_017165825.1. Classification (NCBI taxonomy): domain Eukaryota; kingdom Metazoa; phylum Chordata; class Actinopteri; order Characiformes; family Hepsetidae; genus Hepsetus; species Hepsetus odoe. The sequence goes on from CM029367.1 coordinate 2,264,686, forward strand.
TGTGTGTGTGTGTGTGTGTGTGTGTGTGTGTGTGTGTGTGGCTTATTCCCAGCTCAGGAGGGACTGTGGATATCTCATAAAGATTTAAAAATAGCCATATGCACATTAATAAAACATCATCTTGCTGCTCTCTCTCTCTCTCTCTCTCTCTCTCTCTCTCTCTCTCTGTTGGTAAACAGAGCTGCTTGTGCTACGAATCATTAATCTACACTCCCCGGCCACTTTATCAGAAACCCCTCCCACAGAGCCACTCTTGGCTGGACATATTTACTTTAAGCATCACTGTCCTATACACACACACACACACACACACACACACACACACACACACACACACACACACTACCACATAACTGCCACTGCTGAGTAGGTGTTTCCGATAAAGTGGCCAGTGTGAACATTCACGTGGCCTTGTAATGACTTAAAAAAACACAAGAAAGAAAGAGAAGTCCTTAGAACAAAATGATATATATATACAGTACTGTGCAAACGTTTTAGGCAGGTTTGAAGAAATGCTGTAAACAAAGAATGCTAAGGATTGTTTATTCTTATCAATTTACAAAATGTTGTTTTTTTTAATTCATTAAATAATTTTTCCCCTGTGTTGGTTCTCTCCATCACGCTCTCTCTCTTCCCCGAAGAAGCTCGAGACTACAGTGGGCAGTGATGATGATGATGATGATGATGATCTCACTGGTTGCCATGCCAACACCATGACAACAGTGATGGAATCTTGATAACTATGGCGACGAGGCTGAAGAGAAGACACACACACTCACACCTATAAAAACACCCACACCGGGACTGTGGCGGGTTATTGAAGGGCACGGGGTGGTCTCGAAGAACGTGGGCGTGCGGTAAAAACTGTGGTTTCCTTTACCTAGAAAATGTGTACCCACACACACACAGGGTGCTTGCTAGCACAGCCAGCTGCTGCTTATTAACCACTGTGTTGCAGGATTTAGCTTAGCCAGTTAGAGGATCAGTGTGTGTGTGAGTGTGTGGGAGGGTGTGCAATAATATTACAGCAGTGGGTTAGGACTCAGAGAGCTTGTTTTCTAATACAGTACTCATTTTCCTGCGACCTGCTTTTTACCACACACACACACACACACACACACACACACACGCACACGCATGCATGCACATGCACACACAGCCCAGTCTGCTGCTGTCGTCTAAGCAGATTACCCCAACCACCATCAGCACATCAGGAGCTTTACAGGCCGACCGACATAACTCTCTCTCTCTCTCTCTCTCTCTCTGGAAAGCTTTGTAAATTGTAAATCTGATGAATGGCTCTCCATCACTCCAGAGACCTTTGCTCCACACTCCTGTACTGAGGGGCTTTAAACCCCCAGCCAATGGACCAGCGTCGCATTCCATTGGTCACTTACTTTTCTCAGGACTGTGACACAAGCTGAATGGTATATTATTGTATTTTTTCCTCTCTCATTAGAGAGACTGTCTGAATACTTTTGGACACCCCCTCTGGTTAACAAAGCCTTTGTCCCCCCCGACATTCTGTTCCATCTACACCCGGTCCCGTCACTTTCCCTCGGTCCCGGGTTCTGTAAATACCTTTAGACAGATTTCAGAACCATCTTTCCTTCATCCTACCTTTCACGTCCCTTCCCCTCCCCCCAGACTCATTGCTCTTTCTCCTCCTTCCTCCAGAGTCTTCCTTCAGCTAAACATGGGAAATCAGCACACGGGTTTGAGTAGCTCAGAAACAGAGGGGTTAAGGGCTCGTTTTTTTTTCTCATTTAGCTCCTTGTATCAATAATTTTTTTTGTTTATTTCAATTATTTCAATTACATTTTTTTTCTGATTATGTTTATATCATAGACTTAAGTCCGAGATTTAATCAAGAACACATGTAAACGATTTTAACACGTGGGCCACTTAAGTCTAAAACACCCACTTTCTACTTCCACTCACTGGCCACTTTATTAGAAACACCCACCATCTACGTCCACTCACTGGCCACTTTATTAGAAACACCCACCTTCTACTTCCACTCACTGGCCACTTTATTAGAAACACCAGCCTTGTAGCTCCACTTTACTGGGGTACAGTTACAGTTCGTAGCCCATCAGCTGATCTCTAATATCAGGCCCTCTTGCATCATTGGTCAGTTTCCGACCACAGGGCCGTTGCGGTGAGTGGTGGATAAGCTAAGCGCAGCCATAGCCCTTACACAGTGGAGTGTGTATGTATGTGTGTGTGTGTGTGTGTGTGTGTGTGTGTGTAGACATTGAGGTTTTGTTGGTTTTTCTACGTGTCCGTGTCTGTGGTGCGACAACGAACCCAGATGGGGGACAGGCGGTGGTGGCGATGATGATTCTGACTTCACCGGAATGAAGCATTTCACATCAAACCGCTCGGGTAAAATCCATTTTTTTGATGAATGGAGAATGTGGAGCTGCTTCGCCCTCCCTGAAGCTGTGACACGTGACGGGCTGCGAATGAACCCGTGCTCACAGCTGCTCTTTGGGTTCAGAGGTCAAAGTTAAATCTGTTAAAATGATCCACTTTCCTGTCATACATGTCCACGCCCCCTCCCCAAAAAAAACAACTAATCTTTAGCTGTGGTGTAAAAGCAGAGGGACATAATCTCATTACAGTTTGAACTCCAAAGCTAATGGCTCAGGTCACTCTTAAGCGGTAGGCCATCATTCCTGACCGGTGCTTAACCAATAGAGATATCCTGAGATAGAGAGAGAGATATAAAGAGAGAGAGAGAGAGACAGAAATGGAGAAAGATGGAAAAAAAAAGAGAAATATGAGAAGAACGGCAGAGTAACAGAAAGACAAAGAAGTGGGGAGAGAGAGAGAGAGAGAAAGAGAGAAGGATGCTTCTGATCTGTACAAAAATAGTTAAAGGAAGTAATGTGAATGTGTGAGTGTGTGAGAGTGTGCGTATATGCGTGTGTGTGTGTGTGTGTGTGTGTGTGTGTGGTGTCCGGTCACAACCATCTGGTGGTGTTTGTGTGTTTATGTCTTAAACTCTCTCAGAGCAGGATACACTCGCCTGCAGAGAGGCACCCTGGGCCTTCATGGGGTAACACAGATCATTACACACACACACACACACACACACACACACAAAATCTCCTGGGATACTCAGGCTGGCCTACATTTTTGCACAGCATAGTAATTGACAACATGGATGGTGTGTGTGTGTGTGTGTGTGTGTGTAGGGGGACGGGCCTCAGCTGTTCGGTAGACTGCTCAAGTGAGTTTGGGACTGATTGCTGGTGTGTTTCTGTTATACACTCTGGCAAGTGTCTGACAACCCTAAAGGCGAATGCTGGTTGCCATGGCAACACAAGGCTGGACGGGGACATTGAAAAGCTGGAAGAGTGGGGAGTGAAATGTCCTTTCTTTGGTGACAAATCATCCCTCGATCATCCAGTTGGGGGTATAACCGTGTGCAGGGCGGAGTGTTTGAGGTTTGGCCTCTTTAGTCCAAAATGTTGCCAAAAATGGAAGTCATTTATCAAATCTCTCCAATACACTGAGGAAAAGTGTAGAATCACCATTGTGTCTATATTTCTGGCTTCCAAGGATCCAGATGTTCTTGCATTTTTTATGTCTTGTGGAGGAAGAGTTCTCCAGAGCCAGATCCTGAAGTTTTTGTCTCTCATTTTCAGTCCAGTCTCTGTGCCTGAGCAGTTTCAGAAGCAGTGTGGGACCATCTCCACAGAGAACGGAGAACAAAAGGCAGCCGGCGCCCAGAGAAGAGCTTTGGAATGTCCTGCAAGAAGCCTGAAGAACTGTTCCTGAAGACGACTTAAGAAACAGCAAGAAACATCATCTAAGAGAGCTGAGGCTGAGCTGAAGAATAACGGTGGTGGTAGTGAATATTCACTTTAAAGCTGGTTAGAATGAAACTCTCTTTGTGTTTAGACTGGAGTTACATGTTAGTTTGTAATAAATCACTGCACCTAGGACTGAAAAAGGACCCTCCTGCTTTCGAGCCGGTTTATGAAAACAGACCTGTTTAGTCCTGCTGCCTTCTAAACCACCTCCACCAGTCTGCTGCACCTTAGTGAAGGCCTGGATGAGGTCTGAGCGGATTTCCATAAAAAGAATCGACTGCGAAGTGAAAGTGAAAGTGACTACCCAGAAACACAACCCAGCCCACAGTGAAACAACAAAATGCTTCTTTGCATTTAACAGTGCAGCTGCGGGCAGCCATACCCATGGCCCGGGGAGCAGTGATGGGCACGTTACCTTGCTCATGGGTATTGCAGGGTGAGCTACTGGTATGGGACTCGAACCCACAACCTTCTGATCTTGGTGCCTAGTCGCTAAACACTGCTGCCCCTTAAAGCATCTGATATTCCAGGTTTCCAATCCAGGTACGAACCAGGCCCGACCCTTTACAGCGTCCGAGATCAGACGAGATCAGACGTCAGCGATGGGATTTCTGGTTCTAGTGCAGCAAAAGTCTCGGCTAATCTGCTGTTTTCAGTGCGTCTTTAAGGATCATCAACAGATGTTAAAAAGAAATGGTGTTTACACAACGGATGTGCGAGGCTACTGTTCGGACGTGCTTTGAAAGCACATAAAGAATGTCAGATAAAGCCGAAAGACACAAGGCACGCACTTATCTGAAGAATGTCATTTACAAAGTCTGTGTTTGGTTTAAGCTCCGTGGATGAGTTTTCTCGAGCGCTCCAAAGAATGTAATCCATATTTGACCCGGGAACATCATGTATATAAAGAGGAGGGGGGGTGCCGAAAGTATGTTTGATGTTTAAGGTTGAAGTCAGTGTCAGGATTACAGAGAGAGAGAGAGATAGAGAGATAGAGTGCAATGTTGATAAATCTGGCCTGCAGAAGGAATCTCAAAAATGACATCAATGACGCGCAACAGCTCACGCACACTGTCCACATTAACGTTTATATATGTTAGCTCAGTATGACACAGCACTTCCTGTTCCAGTCCAAGTCTGTCCCACTTCTACTCTCGTCCAGTGAACTTCATGAGACTTCAACTAATGGCTGTTCCCATACTCTCTCTCTTCTGTGTATATTACATAAACACATGGGCGGTTCTTCATCTCAG
>CM029367.1:2272262-2336393 GCA_017165825.1 Hepsetus odoe
GTTAAAGGTTCCACTAAAGGAACCGCACTCGTCTCCCGTCTGAAAAAGACGCACTTTGCGTGAACAGACCTTTAGGATGCAATTAAACTCAGCCTTTAAGAGGTTAAACAAAGTTTAATAAAAGTGGGCCGAGGTTAACCTCCACCATAAAAACAGTGCTGGAAGGGTTCTCAAGTGAAGACAACGGTTCCGTTTGTGGTACATGAGCACTTAAAGAACCAGTTGAGTTCAAGGGTCTGTCCTTAGTGACACACCTCTTCATGGAAAACCTGCTGTTAATGTTTTTCAACAAATAACTTTGGTTCTAAACACCCAAAGGGTTCTGCTCATGTTCCAATTTGGATACATTTTATGTAGAACCAAGTCTATGATTCATTACAAAGGTCATATTTGGTTCTATTTAGATACAGAAAGGACTTTTCTCATCCCACAGAACATTTGGTAGTATTTGGTAGGAAATGAAACCAAGTATCTTATAACTATTTAAAGCTGGTTTTCTAGAAATAAGAAGAGCTTTGCAAAGAACTTCCGGTTCTAAACAGCACCTAAAGGGTTCTGTTTGCACGGGTCAACTTTTTTTGGTAGTATATAGAACCAATGATCTTTAAAGAACATTTCATAGCAGGTTTTTCATAAAAAAAAATTGCACACCCAACAAAGAACTTCTGGCACCAAACAATAAATAGCACCAAAGAGGCTTCTGTTATAATAACAGGAATTGTTTTTAGTATTATCTAGCACCGAATTTCTTTAAAGAACCATTTTCAGCAGGTTTTAATTGCAATGAAAATCTGTGCATCAAATAGTCTTGTTTTCAACCCAGATGGGAAGTATCAAGAACTGTTGTTGGCTGATTTTTTAAGGACAGATAAATCACACACACACACACACACACACACACCTCGGAATTCACTCTTATCTTCTGGATCTTCTGGAATGCGAGGGGTGAGTCTGAGGGGTACCCAGCTCAGAGGTCAAAGGTCAAATGCCAATTTGGATGCACTCAAAGGCCTGGGAGAACGGACATAAGAAATTAATTACAATACAAGCGTCAGTGCAGCGCTCACGTCTCTCTTTCTCATTCCTGTCATACCTGAGTGAGCAGAAGACAAGAAGAACACCTCACATGGTGAGTTTAAAAGGCTGTGAAGTGTGTGGGTTTGTGTATGTGTGTGTGTACGTACAACAGCTCCTGCTGAAAGATTTGAAAGTGGAAAAGAAGTGCTACAAATTCTATACGATGGGACACAAGGCAACCCTGGTTAATTTCCTGGGAAAATAACTACACATAATATCTAATAAAAAACTGTGTATTTGCTCAGTATGGTATTTATTTTTTTTTTATAAACCCACATATATATATATATGTGGGTTTAACAGTATCTTACACGCCTCTATGGGAGGAAATTAGCAAGACAAAAGGCCGCTTAAGTAGCTGATCACAGTTCCAGCTCCTAAAGCGTTGGTTTGTTTCCACAATAATCTTCACCCGTTTGTTTTCAAGATCATAAGAGCACATCTGTAGAAAACACAACCCACTAGAAACTTGCTCCTCCCTCCCTGGTTCAATGTTGCAAATAACAGACTAAATATTAGGGAATCCTGGACGATACCGATGTACCTTTTTGTCTTGCAGCCAATCCAATGAGGGCTTTAGCTTGATCATAACCCTTTCAGAAATGATTTAATCCCGCCTCCGGTTGCTCTTTTTGGACACTAAACCCAGCCTTGAGTTGCACTTTTGGACACTGAATGCCTGGGACTATTGCTCTATTTCTCCAATTTGGAAGCAACTTCTTGGATGTTAGCATGGTTGTTAGCCATCACTTGCAAGCCCATAATGCCAACCAATCAGAGTACTGATGCGTGGCTTTTATCACAATGGAATAACATGGGATCCAATTTTTGTATCTACTGATATATTACAGCCTAAATGTAATAAGTAATGGGCGTAAATGAAAGCGGCTAAGTGTCCTCACACCATCATGCTACCGCCACCATGTTTCACTGCTTGTGTGAGGGTTAAAGACAAGATGTTTTTCTATAGTTGGGCATTATAATAGTGTTATCAAAATTGATATACATCCCACCCTATCCTAATTAATAGCGCTTCTAGTGTTAGTTAACTAACACATGCTTTAGTTAGTGAAGCCGGAGGACATTTCTTGACAACGTGCATGACACGCCAATAAAACCTGTATGCTTTCAGGAGCATGCCTTTTTTTTTTTTCTTTTTCTTGTCATGACAACATCACCTTTTTCAGCAAACAGGGTCTTTTCATCAAGCAGGAAATGACACAGAACACAAGGCCCAGAAACAGGAAGTATCACCCACTCAGCCTTACATCATTCATAATTCATAATAATTAGCCACACTGATCACATACACACTGGAGCATACAGGTCTCCCACACCTTTAACCTTTAAATTTCGAAAGGCATGTATGAAATAATGCAGTTCCTTTCATTTCTGTAACAAAATGCCTGAATTAGCTAAAATGGGCTAGCATTAGATGCTATCTGGAAGTTTTAATGTGTGTGTCTGTGTGTGTGTCAGTGTGACATACATTTTTGGTTTTTTTTTTTCTATTTTTATATCATTTACATTGCTGAAAACAAATATTTATTTAAAAACTGACTCCAAATATGGTGAGCCCACGTCTGCCGTTTAAGGGTTAACAGATCTTGTTGCGTCCTTCTAATAATACTAGAAATTTATTTTTTAGTTCAGATGTATTTTTGTTTTTTCATGAATCATGAAGCACCCAAATGAGAACTGGAATTTCCCCACTGTGGTTTGTGAGTAGATGCAGTAAGATCTCCCATTGGTTAGGCCTTCAGGAGCCGGACTGAAGGCCCTACACGTTAGATGAAATACCAAAATAATCAGGGAAGTGGCAAAAATTCCAGAGTAGTTTTGTGAGATGACACTCTTGATGTTTTTAGATTAATCTTTGGGTGTTGAGTCTTCATTAAACCACATCTCATTAGGCGCTAGGATTGGAAAAAAGCCCCAGATCTCTATGGCAAGACTTTTTTTTTTCTAACAGTATCTGTTAAACCACCCAGATGTGTGTGTTTATATACATGCTTTAGATTTCTAAAGCCAAAAATGTTAACCTTTAGCTTCGTGAGGACACATTATTAGAGATCCCATAGGGGCACCAGCAGAAATTAGCATTGCCATTGAAATTTGACCATTTCTGCCAAGTTCTGATCCTAACAGTCATAAAAAAGCAACAGCCAAGATTTAATTTTAACAGATAAACACATACCTGAGTGTGTGTACGTGGGTGTGTGTGTGGGTGCGTGGGTGGTTGTAATTCCAGGACCAGTAAGAATGATGCTGTTTGACAAATGACATATTTTCCATAGGATCACATGGGAAATGACACACACATACACACACACACACTACAAAAGCCTGTCTCAGCATGCAAATCTGTTACTCAACCGCTGAGCAATGTGACTGGGTTTGAGTCGTTCATTTTTTACACTGACAGATGGAGGAAAAACTGGTGACAAAAGAGGAAGTAAGAGCACGTACAGGACAGGACATGACCATGAGCACGCCTTCACACACACACACACACACACACACACACACACACTCTCAAAACAATGCGCTAATTTTTGGCATTTGCAGGATTCATATCAACCTGAAACCTCTTTTAAGTCCTGGGACGAACTTCCCCTTGTGGTCCCTTCTGTCTTCAAGCATCATCTGAAGACCCACCTCTACAAGGAGTGACCTTTGCTAACCAGCCCTACGCTTTCTTCACTTCTACTTAAGCTCTGTTGTGGGGGTACAGTGGTGTAGATGTTCACTTCTCTGTTTTGTTCAGTGTCTGGGCTTATAAATATGTCACTTGGCTGGCAAATCATTCATCGACAGATGCTGATTACAGGATTGAACAACAGACTTTGAAGCATTATCTGATGCTCTGAGCAAGAATGTCTGCTAAATATCTGGTTTTTATGATTCATCAGTGTAGCTGGAATGAACGCCATGATTGTAATTCAGTATGAATCTACATTGTCTGTAGTTTTTGCTAGTCATAATTTTGAAGTCATTTTCCTTCTGTAATTAGTCAAACCTGGAGCCTTGGAAGGCCCGTTCAACCTGAACTCACCAGTGGGATAAATTGGGACAAATATTTATATATATATATATATATACACATTTTTTTTTTTTTTTTGTTAGTTCACTCTTACAAATTGTTTCCTTTCTGTTATTTTTTAGGAAAATCTCGATCTGGGCAAGGTCAATAAAACATCTACAGACACTTCTGTGGAGACGGTCAGGAAAATGAGTGATAAAAAAAGGACACATTTAAGGATCTTTCTAAAGTCTCTTCAGATTAGACAGTCCCTAAACCTGGGACTGGAAATACTCTGTGTGGTTTAGGCGAGGGGTTGTATCTGGGTAGAGCGTGTAAGAGGCTTTCCTAATTTGTTCGTAGAACGTCTCTTGCCATCGCTTGTGTCTGTTGATTTTGACATCAACCTGAAGCTCCAGAATCTCCTTCACATTTTCCTTTGGCGTCTTTACATTAACTTGTTTCGAATCGGAAGACGACGTCATCAACTCCCCCTCTTCCTGTGAATTCTCTGGAAAATAAGCTTCTCTGGTGGCTCACAGACTCAGTCAGACACTGTCTGGACTGCTGGGCGACTGGACGTCTGTTTAATTTCCGGTCTGACTGACTCAGACCTTTGCGTTTATACATACAGCTCATCTGATGAACTTCTAGAACAGTGTGTGAAAAGGGCTAGACAGACAGACAGACAGACAGACAGACAGACAGATGCATGCATAGATCCTGCTCCTGACCCTTTAACCTTGCCCCCTGCTGGATAGGGATGCTTTTCCTGCTTCCTGTTTGGAACAGGAAATGGCGGCTGCTGCGGAAAGAAGCCCAACCAGATGAAGTGACCTCACAGCACCTGCATGGGGGTTAGGAAACACACACACACACACACACACACACACACACACACACACACAGCATTTCCCATGCAGCTGTGAGGAGTAGGAAGTCAGAGACTTGTTTTCCCACATCTATGCAAACTTCGTTTGCAAACTTCGGTCCGAGTGTTTCAGAATTTCATTTGTTTTCTCTGACACACACACACACCCCTAACCGAAGAGTGTGTAAATCATACTGACCTGATATTATTGAAGTGTGAGGCATAGTTATATCTAAATGGATCACTTTGTTTCCCTCATCCATATCAGGACATGCCAATAACTGAATTCCTAATTGATCAAATTAAAGCAGATCCTTGTTCGTTACAAGGATTTCCAGTGTGTGTGTGTGTGTGTGTGTGTGTGTGTGTGTGTGTGTGTGTGGTTATGACAGCGTCCTGCCCTACATTCTTCTTCTGGCTATGCTCCAAGGAGCAGATTATGATTATGATCATATTCATCCAAACTGTGATTAATGTTCAGGCCACGCAATGCCAAGGTCATATTGATCAGTCCAGCTGATGGAATTAGAATGTATGGAATAAATACATCGACAGCGCAGTGTGTCCAGGACAGCTATGGACACACACACACACACACAGGCACAGAGTGATGTTGGCGTGTCATAGCACTAAGGCAGTTTTGCTGAGGCTACACAGATATCTGGGACATAAGGAACGACTACTGAGACACATTTTATACCCCCAACACACACACGCACGCACGCACACACACACACACACACACACACACCATTTCCTTCCTGTTTTTTCCATCTGATGTACTGCAATCAGTCAAATTGTTGCGCCTCTTATATACAGTGGTGCTTGAAAGTGAACCCTTTAAAACATTCTTTTCTTCTGAATAAATGACCTAAAACATCATTCGATTTTCACAAAAAGTACAAAAAGAGAGAAGCTTATTCAAATAATAAGCAGATATAAAGCCTAAGCTCCCGAGGAAAATGATCCGAGATTACGGATCTTGGCACAAAGTATGTGAACCTCTGGGATCAGCAAATTCACATCAACAGTTTGCTAAAGATAATGTGAACATTTGAGGCTCTTGGAAAAAGAAGTTAAAAAATGCACCCAAAAAGAATATTTGGTTTTAAGCAAAAATTTTGGAGACAGGAAAACACTGTGTTCCAGCATGAGAACCACGCCTCACCTGTGAAGCATGGTGGAGGTAGTGCTGTAGTTTGGGCCTGATTTGCGCCAGGACTGCTCTTCATCCCTCATGACACAGAATGATAACAACAAACAAAAAGAGAACAGAACACCCATGAACCAAACCTCAAGAGAAAGTGGGTTTTGCAGCAGCACAATGACCACAAATCCTTCAGGTTGATGTTTTTGGAATGGCTGAGTCAAAACCATGACCTTACCTCAGCGGTGAGCAGAGGTGCAGTTCATGTGAGGAAACCCACCAGCATCCCAGAGTTGAAGCTGTTCTGCGCCGAGAACCCGCAGAGCGCAAGGAATCCAGACGAGGGGTTTTCAGGGGGTGTAAATAGAGCATAAACATGCCTGCACTGTTTTCATAACCCCAAGCAGAGCTGTGGAGTGGATGTGGACAGGGACGGCAGAGAAAACACACTGGACTTAAATCACATGTCCAGACCTTCTGCATGTCTTCTAGTTACTCCTACACACTCTCTGCTGACGGGACACACACACCTTTGCTGGGACAAAGCCAAATACAGGAGAGGAGTTTCCCTTCACTTACAGATAAAGAAAGAGATTGAGAGAGAGAGGGACGAAAAAATAGAAGGAGAAGAGATTCACAGGTAGCCAGACAGACAGATGGACAGAGAGAAATGGATAGATAAGTAGATGCAGACTGACTACAATAAAAAGGGGAGAAGAAAATGAGAGAGAACAAGAGCAAATGGAGACAGAAAGAAAGAACGATAGATGGGTAGATCCGTTTCATTAAAGGAACACATTTAAAAGTAAAGCTGCTCCTTCACTTTTGTTTCCCTGATGAACCTGATGAATACATTAACGCTTTCAAAAAAACCCCATTATTGGTGAAGCTGAGTGCAGTGTGTGTGTGTTTGGATGGGGGTTGTTGTCCTCCAATGATGGTCCTTTCTTCTCTTTCTCTTTGATCAGCAGCTGATTCGGTGCTGACTCTCTCAGACTGACACACCGCACTGGAATGTAGGGAAGCGCAGTACCGTGTTTCTCTTCCTTCCAGCGAATTCAGATAATCGGGGGAGATGTGACGATAAGGCAGGGCTTACAGCCACTTTCCTTTGTGTAAAGTTGGGTTAAACCTCATTTGTGAAATTACACCAAAAGCAGGCAAGACTGTGTGTAAACGAGAGATTTAATACGGACAAAGAGCAGATTGTGACAGGAGCCTAAAACATCCCCCTGTAATCAAGCGCAGAAGTTACATCACTGAAAAGCACAGCTGTAGAAACACAATGAGGCAAAGCAGAAAAGGAAGACAGAGGGACCCATAAAAGGAGGAAAATACAGATTTATCCTTCGTTCTAGAGCATCATACGAATAAAAGCCACCCAGATAACATGACACCACAGTCTGCGTTCTCTCCGTGTTGATGCATTGCTGGCTTTCTCAGGAGCTATGAGGCGTAAATGAAATCCTGTGCTTGTGCACACCCACACACAGTGAATTTGTCCTCTGTGTTTATCCCGTCCAACTAGGGATGCCCAAGCCAGCGTATTTCTTCGTGCTGGTCCCAAGCCCGGAAGGCCAGCTGGTGTAAAACTTTTAGCTAATCAATATGCGGACAACGAAACAGAATTCCACACTGGATAGGTCAGCGCCCGGGTTTTACACACACCAAAGGCAGTGGGCTGCAATACATACATGTCGGGGGCAGTTTTAAGCTTAGGGGTCTTGTCCAAGGGCACTTCAGCGGAAGTGGGAAGGTGTTGTTCACCCAATTTTTTTATACAAGTGGTGAAAAGTCTAAAATTGACTTGCTCATGTGGTTTTTGACATTATATGATGGCCAGTGTAAGATCCCATCCCACAAAATCTGACCTTGATGCATGATGATCGAAATCCCTCTGAAGGTCGCTGATTCACCCCCCAGAAGAGTGTGGCTAAAATGCATTATTTTAAGGTTATGCCTGTCAAACTGTCTTCTCTTTGGAATAAAAAACCACATAAGAGAGACTTGCTGTCGATCATGTTGAAGTGTACTTTGATGAACCTCTAATGGACCTTCTGCCTCGTTGTGCTGTGAAGCCAAACAAGCTGAGATCATAGCTCATAAGCACAGGTTCAGACCTGTCCAGCTTAATGCACTTGAACGGTCAAGGGTCTTGGGTTTCATCACAGCTGCTTGCTAAAGATGGACATACATGCAGATCACAGGGATGGGGTGGAGAGCTTGAGGGCAGAGTGAAATTGAAAGGGTTGGAGGAGAGGAGTGTGAGAAAAACGGCAGCTTTTTTTTGACCAGCGAGTTCAGGGTCTGTACACACACTTGGCAGCCATACTGGATTTATATGTCTTCATGCGCTCCTTCAGCTTCTGCCAGCGATATTTCCACCTAGAATCAAAGATTGACAACACTTTGGTTACAAAATCTAATCAAGATAATTGAAATTCCTGCCAAACATAAAATAATAATATATAATAATACAATAGGTCGGACAGCAGGGGTGCTTTTTGCATCACTCCTTCTCCGTCATACTGTGATCAGTCCTCTCTAAAGTGCAAGTGACTATTTGTCATTGTCAAGTCTGACTGTACCCCGATATAATATTAGAAATCTACTTTATTCGTCTTATCCATCATGACTGCATCCGTTAAAAATGTCCAAATTTGATTGTATCCTGAAAAAAAACTCTTAAAGCCATTTTTTCCCAGCATAAGTCTATCCAAACACATTTACATTTACGGCATTTAGCTGACGCTCTTATCCAGAGCGACTTACATTTCCTCATTACAGGGACAGTCCCCCTGGAGCAACTCAGGGTTAAGGGTCTTGCTCAGGGACCCAGTGGTGGTAGTGCTAGAGGTGGGATTTGAACCGGGGACCTCTTGATCCAGAGGTCCCTAGGCAAGTACCCTACCACTAGACCACCGCCACCCAACTGTATGCTAATAGAAATTTGGATCAGACAGACAGAAATCTCTTCAGACCCAGTTGTAAAGAGAAATGGATTCTGTCCAACGTTTTAAGCATTTCTATTGGCGTCGAGTGGGCAGATACTCAAGCTGAGTTTATGTTGACAGCTAGTAGTGGAAGCCCCACACACACACACACACACACACACATACATACACACACATCCTCATTATCAGACATGCTCCCTTACACCAGTGTTTGATGCAGTCTGCAACTGCCTGCCACTTTAGTCGAGTGGACGTCGGAGAAGCCAGTGTTGCCGGGGACGATGAGCAGATGACGGTGTGTCTGCTGCCAAGTGGAGCCCGATTGCTGGTATCGCTGTGGACTGGACCAGTAGAGACCCTGACCCTGGTGAGGGGTCCGGAAACTTGGCAGATCTGGCAAGTGGTAACGGCTAACGTAGAGCGGCTCATAGAGGCCAAGCCGTGGCCTGCTAGAGAGAGAGAGAGAGATGTATAATGATGGAAAGAGTAACTTTTTTCTATGGTTTCCAACATAAAAGAACCACTACAGTCGAGTAAACGGCACTGTGGGCTTTTCTGGTCAAGTCTCGTTTGACTTGCTTTCTTTGTTGGATATGAGATGTGCTTTAATAACAACAAAGAAATCAATCCAACCCTCCAACAGGTCAGAATTTTGGTTTTCTATGGTGAATTCCAGCTGAAATGGGAAGTTAGAATTTCCAATCTCTGAGCAGGAAAAGGGAAGTAGGAACACCGCTGGGAAATGCCCCTGAAATCGAACTCGTACTGTAAGATGGTTAATCCACACAGTGATCTACGTAGGAACCATCAAGCAGAACAAAGCGTCTAACTTAAGACATGAAGCAGTGAAAAAAAAGGTGCAGATGATTCCAGATGATCAGGTGATTCATTTACTGCTGATGCTGAACGCTGAGTGGAGAACCCTTTTATCTAGAACCCTGTATCTTTAGGCACTTTGCAGCCTGGAGCTGTGTTTGCTCCCATTTCTTTAATTTCATCTACTCAATGAGACAAAGACAAAAAGTTGGATGGGCAAAACCCTACAAATATGTATTTGGACCATGTTTTCCAAAACGTCACACAAATTCACAGATGGTGGGATGCTACTGGGGGAGTAAATGAGTGGTCTAGGACCCTCAGAATGAACTGGAGCATCAAGATCAAATTTGGTCACACGATTTCAGAAGAGAAAGAAGGGAGTGGAAGGTTGTTGCAGTAGGACATTTGTCTTATTTCTTGGACTTAATCTACTCAATATGCCAAAAATGGAATTGTATTGTATTTTTTTAGCGACAAAAAAATCAACGAATGAGGTGGCTCGAGAGTACTGTATGAAAAGAGAAACTTCACCAGCTGCTAGGATGCATTCTTCAATAAGTGTCAAAGCAACACGAGTAAGGCTGTTTTCATGTTTATGGAGGAATGGCATGCAAGTTATGGGATATAAGAAAGGCTCCCACATCTATTTCTTAACACACATGCATGGCTGGCTCAGAGCCACACTGCCCTGCTACGGAGTGATTTACAGGAGCAGTGTGGTTCTGCTTAAGTGGCACGGGAGCCGAATAGGGAGGGAAGAGAAGAGCAAAGGCAAAGGGGAGGTGGGGACCATGCAGGAATCTGAAGAAAGGGTGGAGAAAAAGAGAAAGGAATAACCAGGGGCAGAAAAACAAAGAGCAAATGGGACTGGATAGAAGAGGACAGGAGAAAATACAGAAGAGTGTGATGAAGGGACCTCACATTTTGGACGTCAATTTGTTTAAACTTTGCCGGGGAGTGAAAACAACTTTATCTTTAATCAATAGAATCGAAATGATATTCTTCCCATTTAACTTTTTAGAAAAACTGGAACATCATTGGCTCTTTCTCTGCAGCAAACAGGGTGGCTCTGTGTTGAGCTGCTAGTGAGTAATGAGAAATGTAAGGTCAGATCTTCTGGCCTCCTCACGACGGCAATAAAAGAATGTTTGAACCAGAAATTGTGGACAATTGATTGAAAATTTTAGGAAAGTATTTAAACACATACATTACTGGTTTAAAGTTTTAGAACACCTCAACTGTTCCATTTTTTTAAAATTGAAATTCAAGCCGTTCAAGTCCAAAGCTAAGCTTGAAATGGTACAAGGGTAAGTGGTGAAGGTGGTCTAGTGGTAGGGTACTTGGCTACGGACCTCTGGATCCCCGGTTCTAATCTCACCTCTAGCACTACCACCACTGGGTCCCTGAGCAAGACCCTTAACCCTGAGTGTCTCCAGGGGGACTGTCCCTGCAATTAGGACATGGAGGTCGCTCTGGATAAGAGCATCTCCTAAATGCCATAAATGTAAATGTAAATGTGAACAGAAAAAGAAAAAAAAGTGAAGTTACCCAAAACTGGAAAATTATGTACATTTCAGAATGATACACAAAGTTTTTTCAGTATTTTTCAGGGCACAAGAAATGGGTCAACAACAATGGAGGTTGAGCAAGCCTTGACAGTTGGGGCTACCAATACCCAATTACTTACAACCCCTTCTGTCTATATAGAAGTAATGCAGGGACACACTGTGGTACCGTACCCTCGTGACCTTTATTTGAACAGTATTGTGTTGCAATAAGTCTTTCTTACAGAGAAATTGTGAAGAAATTCAAGGTGTCGGTGACTATAGTCACCATAAAAAGGCTCTCAGAAACTGGAGGAAACCGACAGGAAGAGGTCTGCCAGACCAAAAGCCACAGCAACATCAGAAGACGGGTTTGAGAGTCTACAGCTCGAGTGAAAGGCGGCTCACAGGACCACAGTTTCAAGCTCTGCAGTGTTTCAAGCACAGCTTGACGGTGGTCGTACTAAGAAGGTTTTGAGTTGCAGGTTTGACGGGTCGAATTGCAGCAAGAAAGCCATCGCTATGACGTCAGACTAAGAACAAGAAGCTTGCCTGGGACATGAAACTCCGCCAATGGACTACTGAAGACTGAGAAAGGATGGTTCCTCAGTGTGTGACATCAACTGTTAAACATGGAGGAGGAGGAAAAGGAGTGATGGTTTGGAGCTGTTGTACCGACAAGGCACCCTGAACCAACATGGCTATCACAGCATTCTGCAGCGCCTTGCAGGCCCTCTGGTATGCACTTAGTTGGTCATGACGAAGACCCAAAACATAAGTCCAAGCTATGCCAGAGCAACCTTTGGAAAAAAGAACAAGATGGTAAGCTTGAAAACATGGAGCAGCAGCCACAGTCTCCAGACTGAAACCCCACGGAGCTGGTTTGGGATGAACTGGACAAAACAACATGTCACATATTTATGGGAACTTCTGCAACAGATTTGGGAAGAACTTTCTGAAGAACATTTGATTTCCATTGCAGAAAGAACACCAGAAGTGTGTTCAGCTGTTATATCTACCAAAGGTGGCTGCTTTGATGAGTCAGATGTTTAGAGCACATTTTGGAGGCACAAGGACAAAATGTATGACATTTCTGGAGGCACGGGGTCCCCACAAGGGTTTAATACAATGCCTTTCCAAAGTCACCCAAGAAAGTTCAAGAACAAATTTGTGGATTATTTAAAAATGGACCAATCAGACGTATCCATGCTCAGTGCAATGTCCTAAGGCTTGACCTGCATAGAAAGGGCAAAGGTTTAAGGCCCACAGCCCCAAAATCTGTGCGAATGGTTTAACTCTGCAGTGTTTATGAATGACTTCCACCGTTCTCATCTCTCTCTCTCTTTTCTCTCTGCATCTGGCTTTTCTCTCGGTGTGATTTTAATTCGTCACAGACTGGGGAAAAGCACATGTTCTGTCACCTTTGGCAGACCCTGTTTACACCCTTCAGAGCGTGCCTGTGTGTCTGCTTTAACTTTACTGAGGCTGGATGTGCTTTTCCATTACAAGCTCTTCTGTTTCTGATCGTTTTGATGACGGATGGGATTTAAACGAAGGCGATGTTTGTTATCAAAACACTGTAGTCAGTCGTATGGAGCACAGAGCCATCTATGAATGATTTCCTCCATAATATATTGCTTTTATGACCCACTTATTTGAATTATGCTCTTAAAAATAAAGGCTAGAGAGGTCTCCTTTGAGCGCTGCCAAATGAAAAACAGAACAACTTTAAAACGTTTATCACACAAATACTTTGAAACTGTGCTTCGAGTTTGCAACTATCTGTACTTTCCGTTTCCATCCTACATTTGAACCAGAACATACTTTCTACTCTTCACGTTTTCAGAACAGATTCCTTATTTTGAATGTATTTGGGGGAATTCTCCATTATTTTCATCCATTCGTCTACTTCATTGCTCTGTTAAATTGTGCTTCTCTATCATTTATAATTTATAAAATGTATAATTTACAAAAAAAAATTAATTTTCCATCACAAAGGAGCATCACTTAGCTATCTAAAAACAACTTGTACAAAAATGTACCAAAATATTTGACATGCAACAACCTTTTCAGTGCTATATAGAACTATTTCTCTTTAGCCACATAAAGCAGGTTGCCTAGAAGGGCGTGAAATTCAGAACTATATTGCTAAGAGAGTAAAAGAACCTCTTTAAAGTTCTATTTAAACACTTTGGAAAATGAGATGAACCGTCCTGGAAGCAAAAGAGCAGCTCTGAACCATGAAGGAATCCTTATTCTAGGATAGACCAATGATCCAAACTGGGGAAGTATGGTGGTGGACAAAGCTGCAGGTAAACCTACCTTAGTATGTAATTAGCCACATAGGTGGCGGTTTCAGGGTATGTGCTTCTATCCATCTCTCCAGCAGTGTTGCAGGAAGATTAGTGTGTATGCTGTGCTGGGGTAGAGCGAAATAAGAAGATGCATAGCAGATCCTGACCACAAGCTGAAAAGTACACCCCCCAGGTGGATATTTGCTGAGTGCGTGTACAGAAATAGGCCGAATCAGTGGGGAACACTGTTGATTATGTGGTTTAATTGAACTCCAGGAGCACCATATATGGGCTGGAAGAGTCTGTCTGGACACACATTCAGATTCACCACCAGTGAGCGAAGCCTGTCTTTTCCAGCTCGGATGATCCATTAAGTAGTAGTTTAGGTTTTAACTCTAAGCCAGACCTGTGGGATCTGGAGCTAGTTGGCTCGGGACGACGTCTGCACTAGCGGCTTCAGTCCAGAGCTAAGGGTCTAAGCATCTCAGGGCAGCGGGAGGAATGTCTGAGCAATAGCTGCTCCATGACGAACACCCACAAACGCATTCTTTAGCAGCAACTGTTGCAGTGTCGGCACTGCATCCAACATCACCCCACTTACATGATGTTGGGTTGAAGGTTGAAAACCTTAGCGTAGGAAACGTCAAAAACAACCAAAGCTTTTTTAGAAAACACAAGTTGTCATTTGCTATAAAAGAACACTTTTTTGTTGTTGTTTTGAGAATTTTAAACCGGATCAACATTTCCTACACATTAATCAAAAATCCAAAATCCTTAAATATTCATACTGAACGTCAGTGTGATTTCTCCTTGTACTGTCAAATAGCTTTAGGTAAGACTTGCTAGGCTACCATTCATTTATTAACTAATTTCACACACACACACGCACACACACACGGATCAGTTTATTCGCACTTTATTAAAATTCACCTTCCTACGCTGCACTAGCTTTTCCTGTGACTTGATTTTAGGGTTCAAAACATTGCTACAGGTACCAATAGCATGTTAACCTAATATACAGTGCTGTGCTATATTCTTGAACCTCTCGTTTCTTTATATTTTGTTGGGAAATGAGACGTGCGCACATCTGCAATGTGGTCAAACCCACATGTAAATTCAGACTAAAAATAAAGAGTTTAATTCTAACCAGCTTTAAAGTCAAAATTTACAACCACCACCATTCTTCTTCAGCGCAGCCTCAACTCTCTTAGACCAGCCTTTTTGTCATTTTGTTGTTTTTTTTATTATTTTTTTAAGTCGTCTTCAGGAACAGTTCTCCAGGCTTCTTGAAGGACATTCCAAAGCTCTTCTCAGGTCCAGGGATCGCACTGCAAACGAAAAAAAAAAAAAGTTTTCTTCGGGAAGCCTGGAGAACTGTTCCTCAACAAGACATTAAAAAGACAATAACGTCTGGCAAATTATGGGAAAAAAAACAAACAATAAAAAACGGTGGGTCCTCAAGACTGTTTCCGCAGCACTGTGTGTGTAATTTGTGTCACATTTTCTAAAAATTTGGTGTCCTTTCCAGAAGAACTGTTATCATTTGGCAAACAACTTGGGTAGAAGTGAATATGAGAAACGTATGGGGCCTAAAGGAAGCTGAACTGGCCCAAGACCAAAGCTCAGGGTTCACACAGGAGGAGGACGGCATAAACAAGGAAGGAAGAATTGAAAATGATTTCGGACAGAGAGGCAATGCCTTTGAGATAATAATAAACCTAATAAGATCTCACCCGTTCAAGAACGATATTTAGCTGGAGAATAAAACTTGGGTTTGTAGACGCGTTCAGAGAGGAATATTTCTCTCGGACCGCGGAGTCTGCAGCCATGGCCATGTAAGGTCTGGTAGTCATTCTGCATTGCTGTGTGTGTGTTGGAAGAAGTGTAATTCATGCTGAAGGTAAGAACATAAACATGTCGGAGAGAGAGGAGCAGCAGAGTTTGTGATGCATTTAACTTATTTGTGTGTGAGTTTCAACAGATATCAGAGTCTCTGCCCTACTTCTGCTCGGTCAGCGGCCACGGCGAGTAATCAGACACAACAGTTTTGATAAAACCTGCGACTGGGGCAATAATGTGCCAACAATGTTCAGAATTTGTGTAAGTGATGGGTTTAAAGGTGTGAGGCATGTGTTCTGGCTAAATGAGGCCAGATTGCATGTGTGTGTGTGGAAAATCCATGTGTGTTCATTCAAGCTTCAAGATTTCCTGATGTACATTGACTCTTTCACACTGTGTGGTGATGTGTAAATTGATCAATTAACATTCATATTTATGCTCAGAGGGCCCTGAGCTGGACTGTTGATTATGATTGAGCAATTTGCTGACTATTTTGACAAAAATCCAACAATCATAGCTATTATAAAAGGATAAAAACTTGAAATAATAAAGCAATAGCAATTCTCACAGCTAAAAATGACCTCGAAATGATTGGTCACCTGATGGACACCCAAGACGCAAAATTTCTTAACCCATAACGTTCATAAACATCATCTTTCCCACACATTCCCCCCCATTTCTAGGACTTATGTATGGCAGTGGCATCACCGGGGCTCACAGTTTCTTTTCTAGCAAAAACTCAGATGGTTAAAGTACCCTAACGGGTGCTGCAGTGTACCACGGTTCTTCAGAAAGCCAATGGATGCCTATCAGGTTGGAGAAGATGATAAAATCACCTCGGAAGCGTTTGGACATTGTCAAACCACATTAAGACAGAAATAAAGGAAATTTAAGGCTGTTGTCCCCAGGTCTAGTCAACCAATTAAGATCAAAGCATGTGATGTTGTGTGATGTCACAAAGGACTCCAAGGTAACTACTAACCACCTAAATGCCTCTCTCTGATTGGCTAAAGTTGAGTGTCCTGCTGTCTGTGAAATGAAAACGCTCCATTTCACTGCACTTTTTCCATCTGTGAAACACACGGCGGTAATTTCATCGTTTACCTCAAAAAACTAATTCTACTCTTGTCTCACTTTTTGAATTAGTTAATTAGCACTAAATGTTTAACAACTAAATGTTTTAGAAGATATTTTGTGAATTTAAACATTGAAACATTGAAACATTGAAAAGTTGTCCATTTGTGCTTTTTATCATATGATGGAAATGCTCCATAATTACATTTTATTCACATTAGTCTTCCATATCACTTCAGGTTTTTATCTTCTCCTGCCAGTTATCGAATCAGAGACACAGTGTAATATGGGACCATTTGGAGTACCCCACATCCTGGAAGGGAATAAAAACATCTCTGTGTGTCTGTGTGTGTGTGTGTGTGTGTGTGTGGAGTGTTCACACATTCTTTTGAGCTCTTGTTGTGGCTGTGGGTTTCAGAGCAGGCCGGGTTATCTAAAAAGCCACAGGCGACGCCCCTCTCTCGTCCATCGCTCTACATTCCTTATGTTCCCTCTCAGCTTCGCCAGTATAGAATATCAGAGCCAGAGAAATGGAATCCACACACACACTCAAGAGATAAGTGATGAAAGAATGACAACAGCAGATAGCCCAGCTCACATACACACCCTGCAATGTGATGCAAAGACATTTGTAAGTGAGAGGTTTTCTAATGCTTATGGTTCTTGGGAGGTGAATCGTATCTCCAGCTGGGGTTGTTTAAACGTGCTGAAGCCACTGCAGTGCTTTACCATCACTATCTGCGGTGCTGACTGCACAAGGTTACCCTTTCTTTGTTTCCGTCATTCCTTGTTTACATGCAAGTAACTGATGCATTAACGTAAACCTTTCCAACATTGCAAAGAAAATGTAACTTTAAAAATCACCATCATTCCAGATGAATCATCAATAAACATCAGAACAGGATAGTATCTGTGTAAGAAAACACTTTATTTAATGATGTTCAATTATTCCACCATTTATGATTCTTACAATTGCTGTTTTATTTAGAACGTTTACTTTTTGCTATGCATTCCGTGTGGATTTGGGGTTTTATTAGAGGAATGGCAAACAGCAGGACTGATAATCTGATTCCCTGTTAGCCATCAAATAATCTTCCTTCACAAACGCTCGGCTGGATCCAGATGCAGCTGCATAACTTAAAGTCTGGGTTCATCCAGGCTACAGGATACAGTAATGTGTGGCTAAAAACCAAGAACTAGATGGACCGTCCAACCCCATCGCTGAAATCTGCGCATCAAACAGACACGTGCAATGGAAGTCGTTCAGCTCGGAGGGAGCCAGCCGTCCATCCGCCCTGGAAGCTGTTTTCCAGAAGCCCAGCGTCGTCTTGGCAGGAAACTCAACCAGCAAACGCTGTTCACCTCAGCCAAATCCAGAGACACAACATAAAGGGCCAGACCCACACTGTGAGACGAATTGGCAGATAGACAGCTACAGGACATGCAGGACAGCAGACTGCAGGACAATGCATCAGCTTCCCTCTGCCTCATTGGTAAATAGAACTAAACCCTCATAGGACCACCATTCACTGACATTTTCAGTGCTGGGACACTCGGCAAAGCAGTGAGATCAACAATAGCATCTGACATTGGAGTGGAGCAGCTTCAGCAGTGTTGCTATGGTTTGCACACACACGCACACACACCCCGCTGGGCTGTATGGTGGTCCAGCAATCAAAAATAGTTGCTCTGTGGCCAGAAAATGGCCATCAATGAAGAGCAAAAGGATCTCTATACCCTGGCTTAGTTTTAAGGGCATGTCTTAATAAACATCAACAATCTCTCCTTTCTATGAATGCACAGACAATGACGGAATACACTCAACACTACCCACTTTAAACAGAATTTTATTCCATTATATAATACTGGTTTTTGTTCATCCTATATTGGCATTTTCAAGACATTTCTTTGCACGTTAACATAAGAAGCTGTAATAAGCACAGAGTGAAAATATTAAAGATGCTGAGATTTTCGATGGGTGTGACGAGGACGGACAAGATTAGAAAGGAGTATATTAGAGAGACAGCTCAGGTTGGACGTTTTGGAGACAAAGTTAGAGAAGCAAGGTTGCGCTGGTTTGGACATGTCCAGAGGAGAGACGAGGAGTATATTGGAAGGAGGATGTTGAAGATGGAGCTGTCAGGAAAGAGGAGAAGATGAAGACCGAAGAGGAGGTTTATGGACGTGGTGAGAGAGGACACGCAGATGGTCGGTTTGTAGGAGGAAGATGCCAAGGACCGGAAGAAATGGAGGCAGATGATGCTCCTAAACAGGAGCAACAAAAAGAATTTATCATTACAGCTTCTTATTGTTTGTGCTGTGTAATTGGCCCCTTTAATCACAGTCTGGCTTATATGTTCTTATTTTTTCAGCTTCATTTAGTAATTTCAATCATTTTTGCTTCCTTGGCGATGCTTAAACCCTTCCCACCATCATTTCTTGTGTGTGTTTACACTGGGGGCTGAGCAACATTTCGATAAGTCCTATAGCGATGGCAGAACTGACAATAAAATTGACTGATGGAATAAAATAAATGTTTTTTTACAGTTCTGTCAGATGTTATGACCGGCTGATGTAGGTGTCATGTTGCATGATTTACAGTTTCAGAGCAACATTGCCTAACGGAGAGTCTCCCAGGAGCTCTGTAAAGTGAAGTGAAAGCGAATAACCATTGTGAGCACAGCACAAAGTGAACCACGACGAAATGCTTCTCTGTATTTAACACACACCGTGCAGCATGCAGCCATATCCAACACCTGGGGAGCAGTGATCGGGACAGTACCTTGCTCAAGGGAACCTCAGGGGTAATCTACTGGTTGACTCGAACCCATGATCTTTCGTTCTGAGGCCTAAACCCTAAGCACTAGTCTCTCACTTGCAGGTTAAAGGTCTTGTTCAGGGGCTCAAATGTTGGAGAACCCACAGCCTCTTGGTCCACAGTATCCTACGGAGAACGGCTGCCACCATCGTGGATGCTTATGGACGCAGCCATCACTTGTTGGTCCATCACTCAAGTAATACCTGGTCAATGAAGGCCCTGCTGTCAGAATGAGTGATAATATAAGTAATGTAAAAGTAATGAGTGATAAATAAAAGTAAGAGGAGAAAAGGCAGGAGTTGATGAACTGTGTAACAGATGTGAAATGTAATTGTACACCCATGTGGGCACATCTGATAAAGTTGCTTGGGTTCAAGCTAGGTCAGCCTCATAACCTGACATCCTTCAGGGAAAAATGAGGTGAATCCAAGAACCCACCCTGTTTCATTACAAGAACAACGACGAACACGTGTTTAATTCACATGTAGAAACTTGTGCATTTAGCAAACAGTTCATGATTAAGAGAGAACTACTGGTGAGCAATACACCACAGACTACACGTCTACAAAGGTAGTTTTCCCAGAATTACTTCCAACCATGTTTGCTTTCCAGTGAAAAATGGGTGCAAAATCCTTTGTTACTGTATTTAACTCTGCAGCGAACGTACTTCTCCTATTACTTTCTACCTCGGTTCTTTGTATCGTCTTCTCGAACAGAGAAGTTTGAACTTGTCCGAGTTGAATTCTTGATAATTTTATTTTCCATCACCTTCCCATTTCTGGCTAAATGGACACAAACACACAGAAAGGACGTCCCTCTGAGTGTCCATCGGTGCAGGACAGAGTGGAGGAGAGTGAGAGAGAGGACAGGGAGAGTGGACGGTGGAGTTCAGGGTGTGTGGAGTGTGTGTCCGTGATGGAGAACTAGTAGAGACGGTGATGAAAGTGAAGCGGTGAAGTTCATGTGGATTATTTTCAGTAGATTGTTTTTATTGGAGTTGAAGTTCGAGGCTTTAATAGTCTTTAATTCTATTAATATGGAGTGAGATTCAGTTCACTTTCAGCACAGACAGACGCTCCAGACGTCCTTCAGAGGAGACACGTCTCACTTTACACTCTCAGTACACTCCTGTACTTTTACTTTACACTCTCAGTACACTCCTGTACTTTTACTTTACACTCTCAGTACATTCCTGTACTTTTTACTTTATAATCTGAGTACATTCCTGTACTTTTTATTCTACACTCAGTACATTCAGTGGTGGCCTAGTGGTTCGGGAGTTGGCCACAGGTTCGGAAGATTATGGGTTCAAACCCATTACCAGTAGGTTGCCCTGAGGTACCCTTAAGCAAGGTACCGTCCCAGTCACTGCTCCCCGGGTGCTTTCATAGCTACCCCCTGGTGCACTGCATGGTGTGCGCATGGGTTAAATGCAGAGGTCCATTTTCGTTGTGGTTCACTGTGTGCAGTGCCGTGTACACACGATGACAGGAATAGTCACTTTCACTTTCTTTTATCACGTTTCCTGTACTTTACTAAGTAACTGAATCGGTACTTCCACTGTTAAGCTATTTCTGCACTTCTTCCGAAGCATTTTGCTTTATACTTTGTTAAATTTGCCCTTTAAATTGGAAATGTCTCTTTTATTGAGACTTCTGGCTCAGTGTGACGTGGTTCCTGAGACGGTCCAAAGTGTTAAACTGTCAGCATCGTGATTTGTTTGGCTAAAAAGGACACGTGCAGACTGTGAGATCTGCTTGTGATGCAAACAGATTTAGCAGTACTTTTGGAACTGAGAACGGTGGAGGAGAAGGGACTAGGAAAACGTCAACACAGGAAACCGAGGGTAGAGACGGAGGATTCACAGGATGTTGGTTCGGAGGAGGGGGACCTCCAGGCACTTTTGGTAAAATAACGCAGGACAGTCTTTCATCACGTCAGAGGTTCCCTGGTGTGCCGTAAAGAACTTCAGAATTGCATTGTGCAGGAAAATGAAAATGAAACACCGTGAACTCCATGTAGTGTTTTGACACCGGGGTTCCCAAACCTGCTGCTGAAAAAACCCACATGTCAGTGTTTTCTGTCTTTAACTTTCCCACTCAGGAAGGACTTTTAATGAGCTAATGAGTTAAATCAGGTGTGCTGAGAGAGAGAGAGAGAGAGAGAGAGAGAGAGAGAAATAAAGACCGACCAAGAGCAAAAAACAGAGAGAAAACAGAGACAAGACAGGCAGGGAAAGATGGAAAAGGAAAGAAAGAAACTACATAGGAATAAAGGGATCAAAGAAAAAGGGCGACAAAGGGAGAGCAGAAGAGAGAAACAAAGGGGAAATTAGAATTAGAGATAACAGGAAAGAAAGAATGAAATGAAAATTAGAAGAGTGGGGGACAGAAACAGGGAAGAAGAGAAAAACAGAACGAGGGAGACAGGATGAGAGAAAGAGAGAGAGAGAGGTAGTGTTAGCGCTTTGTTCTGCTACTTTGGAAAAGTGTCTGTGTGAAGGATTTCCAGCATGACACTGCCCTCCGAGTCAACGGTACACATGCTCTCGTTTCTTCGGATAGAGGGAGGAAGGGGATGATGAGGGGGGGTGCAGAACAAACAAAGCTTGTACATTCCTCCACTGGCCCTTCTTTTCTTTCCCCCTTGTGGCTTATTTTTCCACACTTCCAGCCCGGCCAGCGGTAAAGATCAACACTCAGCGTGGTCCAAAAAAATCAGGACACTCATTTGGTGCTCCCTCCATCACTCCCTTCTCACTCCATCACTCCGCTCCAATCCCTCCGTCATTCTGTTCCCTCTCTGTTGTTCTTTCCTCTCTTTTGATTTGAGAACCACTGAAGCCTTAGGGACCAAAGAGCAACACTGATGAGTGTGTAAAAGTGAGACTCGCGTTGCTGCTGGACTAGTCTGAAGTCCACTTCTCCGTCCACATCGCTGCAGCAGACGAGCCGCTCTCTGGTTTATTCTCATGTTCTTGAGCTTGAGTTGTTGGCAGCGGTGGCCTAGTGTTCAGTGACGAGGCCCAAGGATCAGGTCATGGGTTTGAATCCCAGACTAATAGGTTGCCCTTGAGCAAGGTACCGTCCCCATCACTGCTCCCTGGGTGCTGGAGATTGCTGCTACCTGCTGCACAGTGTGTGTGGGTTAAATACAATGATCACTTTCACTTCAGTGAGCCCCAGGAGGGAACGGGGACGAGCCATGGGAACCTTACCGGTATATTTTTGGTTCAAGGTACCAAGAGTGTACCATAAAAAAAGAACAAACACGTTTTTAAAAACATCTTGTACTGTCCCAGGAGACCAGCAGGATTTGTTGGTCCAAGGAGAAAAAAAGAGCAGATTTGCAACCGTTCATGATGGAGTCAGAACAGGGTTCACAGAGTCAGTCCACCTTAAAAACAAAAAAACAAAAACTAAAAGTGAACTGAATCTCACTCCATATTAATAGAATTAAAGACTATTAAAGCCTCGAACTTCAACTCCAATAAAAACAATCTACTGAAAATAATCCACATGAACTTCAACGCTTCACTTTCATCACCGTCTCTACTAGTTCTCCATCACGGACACACACTCAACACACCCTGAACTCCACCGTCCACTCTCCCTGTCCTCTCTCTCACTCTCCTTCACTCTGTCCTGCACCGATGGACACACAGAGGGACGTCCTTTCTGTGTTTAGAGAGAGAAAGCGAGCGACTAGATTTTTGGGGCAGCGGTGGTCTAATGGTGAGGGAGTTGCCACGCATTGGAAGATTGTGGGTTTGATTACCCCACCAGTAGGCTGCCCTGAGGTACCCTTGAGCAAGGTACCGTCCCTGTCACTGCTCCCTGGGCGCTTTCAATAGCTGCCCACTGCTGCACGGTGTTTGCATGGGTTAAATGCAGAGGTCCAGTTTTGTTGTGGTTCACTGTGTGCTGTGACCTCGCAATGACAAGGGTTGTCACTTTCACTTTCATTTAGTCTGAAAAGGGTCTGGATGGTGGTGAAGGTGACAGAGAATAAAAATAATAGAGGATTCAACTAATTCAATAGAGGATATTTGTGTTTGAAGGGAGTAAAAAAAAAAAAAAAATCTACTTCTGTGCAGTAATGAAGTATTTCTGTTTGGTCACAAGATTTCATTTAAACTGGATTAAAGCTCCATTTTTTGTTGCTACAGCATAACTTGGAAACTCTAACCCCTCGTTCATTCGTGTGTGTGTGTGTGTGTTCGTCCTCCGGTCCAGTGGAAAAGAATGGGATGTTTTTTGCTGGTCTCTGGTTCACGGCTGCTGGCAAAGGTCCAGCTAATGATGTCAACCGCTGGCAACCCGCTGTGATCTTTGAACCTAATCAGCAAAATTCAGGCCAATGGGAGCACGGCGGTGTCAGGGGTTCTGGTGATGTCATACAATAGAGAATGCAAACAAAGGGACGGCAGGGGGGAGCTGACTGAGCCGTCCGATTGGTCAGGAGATTGACTGGGCTTCAGTGAGAGAAAGCAGCCAGCTAGGTGTGACGGCGCTGATCCTGTTTTTCTCAACACTCAGAGTGTGTGTGTGTGTGTGTGTGTGTGTGTGTGTGTGTGTGTGTGTGTGTGTGTGTGTGTGTGTGGGGCGGGGGGGTGGATCTGGGCCTTGGCTGCAAATGTTAACAGTAGACCTGGGGGATGAAGGGACATTGCATTTTTCTCCTTTTGGAAGCAAGAAGATCCTGTTTGCCCATAAATCACAATAAGTATTCCTATCATTGCGGGTGTTTCAAGTGCGTGTAAATGCTGCGGTGCTCCCTTTAAAGCAACCCTAACTTCAGCAACCAGATGTGTAGATGTGGCTTATCTTCATCTTTTCCATTTTTAGTGATGACAATTTTTCTTCAGGTTTCCCAAAATCTCTACTACGACTACAAAATGATCCATGTTCTTGACTTTTTGGCACCAGTCGCAAGCCTAGTAATCTGTTCTGGAGGCAACAACTGCTGTCCCAATACTTTAGACAAACAGGAAAAGCAGTATTTTATGAGGAGAATAATCCAGCTTACTGTCCCTGTGGTTTCAAAACGTCCATATTTCCAACCTGCCATCCTCACAAAGGCCTAAATACAGATACACATTCATGCTCGTTGCGACATACCGGAGCGCTGTTGTGACTGGCTTGATAATTTACTGTATGTGATGGAAAACCTTTGGTGACTCAATTACATTTGAGTCACAGCTAGTGGGATGGTGCAAGTGTTGTAACCAAGGGCAACCCATGTGCGAGTTTCAGTTTGTGTCGCCAGCTCTTCCTCCCCATGTGACCGGCCTACACACTCACACAGCCCTGAGATGGCATTACTGGCACCGTACACTGTGTGTGTGTGGGTTGATTTTGTCTGAGACTGTGTGTTTCCATACATTTTCAAGAGGACAAATGCATCTGTACACACACACACAACTCAAATGCATGCATTTTTTTTTAGCGTACACACACTATCTTCCGTGTCTACTTCATAAATCGTGTGTGCTGCAGTGACTAATATCTCCTCTTAATAAGAATTCATAAAAAGGGAAGCACATGTTTTTGGCAGAAACAAGTGACTAAATAATGTGTCCCCATTTACACCATGAACCTCTCATACAGAGACAAGGGAACTTCCTGTTAAATCGGGGAAATCCCCTTCAGTGTTGCGAAACTACAGCAGCGTTTAAATGAAACATCTGCTGTGATGGACTTCCTACGATGGCAGCAATCCAGTGATTCACTCTTTGGACCTGTAAAATTTTTAAACATTTTTTTTATTGCCATTACTGACCATCACATGACTGTCAAATGTTTAGCAGGATCGAGCAATACAAGCTTCAGATTTCATCACAGAAACCTGTGCAGTTCTGAGCATTTTAAGCTCATCAGCAACTTCATTAGGTACCTTGCAAGTACTGAGATGCCTTCAGAAGTGTTGAAATGATTAAGGAGTTTGGTCCACGCTGACTGCCTGACGTAGTTGGTGCAGATTTACCGGCTACATTTACATTATTATCCAGAGCGACTTTCACATCCTAATTACAGGGACAGTCCCCCCTGGAGACACTCAGGGTTCAGGGTCTTGCTCAGGGACCCCGTAGTGGTAGTGCTAGAGGTGGGATTTGAACCTGGGCAAGTACCCTACCACTAGACCACCACCACCGTAAAGGTGGGGTAGGTTTGTAGGTATGTACATGTACATTTACATTTGCGGCATTTAGCAGACGTTCTTATCCAGAGCGACTTCCATGTCCTGATTACAGGGACAGTCCCCCTGGAGACACTCAGGGTTAAGGGTCTTGTTCCGGGACCCAGTGGTGGTAGTGCCAGAGGTGGGATCTCTTGATCCATAGGTCCATAGGCAAGTACCCTACCACTAGACCACCGCCACCCTACTCATGGCTACACATGCAAGGTTCTGGATTGAGATCGTGTGACTGGGGAGGTCATTTGACTATGGAGAACTTATTGTAATTGTCAAGAAACCATTTGAGATGATTGGAGCTTTGGGACATCCTGCTGGAAGTTATCAGAAGAGGGGTACACTGTGATTTACATATACATTTAAAGCATTTTGCAGATGCGCTTACCCCGAGCTACCTCCAGTCCCTCATTTTACGAGATCCCTGGAGCAACTTGGGGGTAAAGGTCTCACTCAGGAACCCAATGGTGGTCGTGCTGGAAGTGGGATTTGAACCTGCAACCTCTTGGTCCATAGGCGAGCATCCAACTTCTAGACCATCACCATAAAATGTTGAGCCCAAAGTGTGCCAAGAAAATGCCAATCACACCTTTCCACCACTACCAGCAGCAGAAGCTGATGATACCATGCAGGATGGTTGAAGTGAAAGTGCATTTCGTTCATTCCAGCACTGAGCGGCTATGTCTATTGCCCAGCAAGTAGTGATGGCATCTTGCTCAAGGGTACCTCAGGGTAACCTACTATTCTGGGCTTTGAACCCTTGACCTAGTTTCACAAGGCCACCACTTCCCTGACACATGAATCTGTGTGTTCATGTCGTTGAAACCAAATTCTGACCCTACCATCTAAATGCTGCAGCACAAATCAACTCTTTAGACCAGGAAACGTTCCTTCAATGTTCTTCCTCCTAATTTTGGTGAGCCTATGCAAGCTGTAGCCTCAGTTGACTCACAGGAGCAGCAACAGGCGTGGCCTTCAAAAGACCTTGGTTCCAACAAGAGCCTGAGTTATTGATGCCTCCTGCTTGAAACAAATCTGTCTGTTCTCATCTGATCTCAGGAATCAGCAAGCCATTTTCACACAGAGAATTTCCACTCTCAGGATCTTGTCCGTTCTCGGGCCTTTCTCTGTGAAACCTTAGTGTGAAAACCCCAGCTGATCAGCAGTTTCTGAAATACTCCCATCTGGCACCATCAACCACATTCAAACCACTTCATTTAAAATCAGCTTTCTTCCTCATTCTGGAGAATGGTCTTGGACGCACCATGTGATTGGTTGATTAGATATTTAGGTTGAGCAGTTGAAGAGGCATACCTAATAAACCGTACAAATATAGTGGCGGTGAGTGTATATTTAGAAAGGCGTTCAAAAATTACAGCATGGACTTCTACTTCCATCAGCAAACTTGGAGCAAAGAGGTGGTGAATGGAACCAGGCATCTCCAACACATCAACATCCCCATCAAACACACCAGTGGGTTCACTGGTGGAAATTAAATGGTTGTTTAAGTAGCAAATCTGGAATAATTCTGGTGTTTAGGGGACTATTTTGCCTCATGATGCCCTGCGCTTGTCCCAGAAACTTCTACAAACTCTTGCGTTTTTAATCATCGATTTAACCCCAAAATTCCCCCCAAAATGCAGGTCTGTACTTAATGCTTTGTATACAAGTTAGTCTGCAAGCATGTGTGTGTGTGTGTGTGTGTGTGGGGAGGGTTGTAAAAAGGCCAAAGCCTGTGGTTTTAGAGGTCACATAAGGACTTCCCCATGTAAGGACTTCAAAAAGAAGTGTGTAAATGTAGAGGAGCCGAAACCATTCTGAGGATTTCCCCAAAACTCTGACAGTGTCTGCTCAAAGACGAGTCAGAGACACACATATTTATATGTGACGGATCACAAGTGGACCCTGGACAAACAATCTTGTTTCTTGCTTCAACAGTGGCATTTAACTAAACTTAAATATTTGAACCATCTCAGGTCTTGGGGCCTGATGACACACTTTGGTGTTAACAGTCAGACGCCCCTGAGCACTGGACCCTAATGTCCCGGGGGGGAGGGTTAGTTTATCACTGGTGGCAATTTAAGATGTAGATCAACAACATGTAAATAAAAGGCACCACAACAACCGTAATTAACCTGAAGTCATTTTAAGGCTATGGCATTTGAAAGAGAAAATAGGTGAAAGTGACCATTCGTCATTGTGAACACAGGGTGAAGCAGGGGGCAGCTATTGAATGTGCCCGGGGAGCAGTGATAGGGACGGTACCTTGCTCAAGGGTACCTCATGGCAACCTACTGGTCTGGGATTTGAACCCACGACCTTCTGATCCTGGGGCCAACACGTTGAGTCGGTGTAATTAATTAGCCATGCAGGAGCCACTACAGGTGGTGGAGATTATACTTCTGTAGCATCAGAGATCCATTAGACCTCACAGCAAAATAAAGGAAGCAACGTTTAGACACCAGATCTGATTATTTTGATAAAGGCGATTGTTAAAATAACCGAGGTGCTTAATGACGGCCTGCATAATGTGTACTGTTATTCTCCATGGAAACCTTTTGAAGTTTTGGTTTGTAGGGGGTGTGGAAAAGCAGCCCTAGATCTGAAGCAGTGGTTCAGTTTGCCTCACCACAGCAACACGTGACGGGACAGATCTGATACTTTGTGACGTAAAGGAGCGCTTTTGCATGAGAAAATCTCTCTCCCACTGATAGACTGAATTTCTCAGCGTTTGCCGACTTGTGGTTTGTTCATATTGTATTGTTTTGTGCCGTCGATGATCCTCTGTAGTGCTAGATCTCCAACCAGACCTTGGGATCCCTAGATGGTGTATCCTTGGAGCCAAAATGTAGACCATGGAGAAGTTATAATTTGATGAAGCCCCTGATTTTCTTGCTTCAATAGCGGCATCTAACAGAAACCAGACTAAAACCTGAAAAATGACAACAGCTCACAATTTATGGTGTGTGATATCCTGCCGAATTCACAGCTGACTGGAAGGGAACGTTAGAAAGGCCAGTTTTTGAAATTTGTTAAAATAACTATGTTTAAATCTACAGTGAATGGGCTGAAATATTTGAATCTCAGGCCTTATGGCCTAAGCACCACAACCCCCTGGACGCTGGTCCAGACCTCGGAATCCTTAGATGGTTCAATGATCCCTCAAGTGCAATACAAGAACCATCACTTAAACTCGAAATGCTTCTTCTTGGCATTGATATACATTAAACTGGGAAAGGCCAAGGGTCACCAATCCTGGTCTTGCGCAAAGAAGAAATCCTTATTTAACTAGTGAACTTCAATATTAGTCTAAGTCCAGATTTCCTGACCCAGGCTACACCACAAAAAAGTATCCTACTCTCAACTCCTAACCTGCTCCAGGGCAGGTTAACTAGTGGATTTCAGATCCTTAAATAGCTCAAAGACCTGTCAGGGAAATGTTCTGACCATTCAGACCTTCCAAAGTAGAAACTTTACTGTCCAAAAGTCTTAAACCATCCCTCATTTTTTCATGTTTTGCTTCCAGAGTGCCAGATGTTCTTGAAAAGTGGTTTCCTGAAGGACAGCCATCCAACATGAGCGATGAACCAATGAGAATTTAATCTACTCAATATTGCAAAGATTTGACAGAAACGGATACAAGCAGTGGCCCCAAGTTGGACAAAGCAGATCCCTGGACGTTGGGGGGTTTAATTCCAACCACGGTCTCAAAAACTTGCTCAAACTCATCAATGTTTTCAGATCTCAAAGTCATAGGGATTAAAGCTGCTCTACACTTGCACATCTTGACAAAGAGGGGTCAAAATCAAAGCTCTTCAATAAACCTTCCTTCGAAAAGATCTAAGGGCATCAAAAGTGATTATTCTGGTATCACTCCAAATACTGGATTTCAAAGAGTGATCTACAGATATCAAGACTGGCTGGTGAAACTGAACGCTATTAGGAAGCTTTGGGCCAAGTTGGCATAGTCACTGCTAGTATGTAGGGAACGGTAAATTCAGGAAGTGAATCCATAGAAGTTTACAGTTCCTTGCAAGCTACACGATGTCCAAAAATATCCATTAACTCGTGGGAAAACTGGCACCCAGACCTTTAGAATGGCATGTGTCCTTGTCTTGATACAGAGACCAATCATATACCTGAAATGGGAAATGCTGACTAGACTGGAATCTGATCGCATCCTCTTCTGACAGTCTATGATGTGGAAAGTCCTCAGATGACCCTCTTTTGTAAAGTGTTCTACTTGCTAACAGTTTGGCCCACAGGAGGACGGGTTCCTCTTTTAAGTTTTGTTTCCTCTCATTGTGGTCTTTTGTTGTTTATTAGTCTTAAAGGCACAGTAATAAGAGCTTGTTTAAATCTAATGGATAAGAAAAAGTTGCTCAATATAAACTGACACTTTTTAGTTCATAAACCCTTTAATGTGGTTTAAAGAGCCCATATGCCACTTTTCTTTTTTGTCCACAGGCTCCATAAGTGAAAGGCAGACCCAAGGCCGATGTAGCGCTTGTAGATTCTCCAAAGCCTTCATAAACAGGAAGTGGGGGCTTTTTTTGTTGAAACGGAGCCTTGTAAAGTCAGCTAATGGCCCTGGTTGCCGGGGGGGCGCTTTGGCAGGAATGCCGTTTGATGCTCCGCTTGGTCTTCTGAGGAGCCGCGGCATCATGGATCCATAGCAGAGCCTTTCTTCAGAAGCGCCGCGTTTGACGCCCTCATTAAAAAGAGCTTAGCCGCCGTCTTTGTGGACACGGCTGCTGGGGATGATTAGCGAGAGCGCGATAATTGCAAGGTCAAGGGGTTCGATCAGCATGAAGTGTACATTTGTGTGTGGAGGAGAAACATGAAAATGGCCATCTAAGGCTTGGCATGGAGGAATTATGTACAGTAACCTAAAGGTGCACTACAAACAGTCAAACAAGCACTCCGTTTGGATGGTCCACTCTGGAAGCAGATGCTGAACCCTCTAAAGTCTCGAGGCTCGTTTCTTCAGTTTGCGGATTTATTTCTCACTTGCAGCTCTTGATGCAACCAGAGAACCTGCAGGTTCCCCACTCTCAGAACCATATTTGCTTCAAGACCAATAGTCTTTGGAGACTGAACTAGGCTTGAGATAAAGCAACAGTTTTTATGAATCGCAGTGGCTGACTAGCTTCAGACTTCATTTTATTTTGAAGTGTATGTGCTTGAACATTCCCAAAACCTTATATATCAAAAGCTTAAAACCCTGCTGGATTTCCCAAAGTCTCATAAATCTCAACCTTTACTTTCTAAAATTTACTTTAGCAACAACATCAGCATGTAGATTTGCAGTCCACAGAAGCTCAGTTTTACAAGACCATGCAAAGTCAGAATGTTACTGAACAGAAACAGACATATTTTTGCCCGGTTGAGATCCTCCTCAGTGGTGTTTCAGCTCCTATAGGTGCCAAAATTCAACATTTATTTCAGAGCCTTCATTTCCCTTGTCCTGAGTAAAGTAGTAAGGCGTGTCTTCTCTGAAGGACGTCTGGAGCGTCTGTTTGTGCTGAAAGTGAACTGAATCTCACTCCATATTAATCGAATTAAAGACTATTAAAGCCTCGAACTTCAACTCCAATAAAAACAATCTACTGAAAATAATCAACATTAACTTCACCGCTTCACTTTCATCCACGTCTCTACTAGTTCTCCATCACGGACACACACTCAACACACCCTGAACTCCACCGTCCACTCCCTGTCCTCTCTCTCTCACGTCTCCTTCACTCTGTCCTGCACAGATGGAGACATGGAGGAACTTTCCTGTGCGTTTGTGTCCATTTATGTCGCTCTCCATGTCATCCCGTCCTCTGCATCTTTCTCTTTCACGCCACCCCCCCTACACGTCCTCTTCAACATCCATAAACCTCCTCTTTCTCCTCTTTTCTGGCACCTCCAACACCTCAACATCCTTCTGTTGAAATACTCCTCATCTCTCCTCTGGACATGTCTAAACAAAACGGTCTTGCTTCTCTAACCTTCTCTACAAATCGTCCAACCTGAGCTGTCCCACAGATTTTTTTACTTTTTGGCCATTTCAGTTTAACAGGCTGGGGAAAAAAAATAAATAAATTAAATGCTTTAATTCAAACGGCATTAATTGTGCACTGAAATATGCAGGAAGTATTTTTTTTTTTACTTAAAAAAAAAGGAATAAAACATAATACTAATTATAGCAGTAATGGGGCTACAGGGTCAAAAATAACTAGTTTTCTAAGGCCTTTGCACTTTTTTTGAGGAACAAACATTCGAGAACAGCCCTTTGTAAGTTGCAAAAAGCCCTGATGTACCGCTAAGACACCCTCGTTGCCACCCTGCTGCAAAAATGTCAACGCCTTCAAGAGTCAACAGATGGACAGAGGAAGGGCGAAAGTACTCCCCCCCATAATCCCACAAAGCTGAGAAGAGGACATCTGATTTGTTTGGTTTTTTTCCTCTCCCTGACTCGGTCTGGTTGATTAGTTTGCAGTTCGGCTGGACGCGTAAAAGCAAAAGTGTGTCAAAAAGCTTCCCTCTCGAATATGGGTGATCTGTTTTGCGGGGTCTCGGGAGTGTGTGAACAACTGAGCTTGTGTGTGTGTGTGTGCGCGCACATAGAGGAACGTGTTTATATGTGGGTGAGGGCATCAGACGCCCCGTTAATCCTGTGTAAATTCCCACAATCCCTTTCTGCCGCATCCTGCCAAGAAAGCCTTCTTCCTGCTGAGCCGTGACCCCTCGTTCCCACACTGCACCGTTCATGGATTTCTTCTCTCTGGCTTCCTCAAACTCCCACACCTCCCACAGACCCTTCCTCCGTTCCTCTCCGGGTTTTAATTCGTCTTTTTGCACCATCTCTCGTTCCCACACTTCCTGGAGAACACTTGCTCATTGTCCACATGCCACTTTCCCATAGTCTTCTTTCATGCACTTCGGCGTCTTGATCGTTTCTAGTCGACACACTTGCCGTCCACTTTGTTCGAATCTCTCACTTCGAGCTTCCGATCCAACTGCAGAAGGTTCGATTCGGCTTGGACGCAGCTTTCCCATTGGTACATACAGTTTACAAGAAGAATTTCCAGTCAATTAGCAGAAATTCCTAGCAACCACCTGGAACACCAATCAAGTCTTCAAATCAAGTTTGTCCTCGTCACAAATCACCTTTACACAATAAGAGACCCTAGTGAGCAAGCCAAAGACAACTGCAAAGCAAAGAAAAACTGCAGGAAAAAGCCTCGGGCAGAACCCAGACTCTGAAGGGGAACCCGTCCCCCTCTGGTCGACACCAGATAATCAAAGTTGTCATCGTGAAACAGCACAGTGCACTAAATTCTCTCTCTGCATTTAACCTACACATACGCGCAGTAGTGGACAGCCATATCCCGCACCCGCGGAGCAGTGATGGGGACAGTACCTTGCTCAAGGGAACCTTTAAAAAAATCTTTTGAGGTCCTTCTATGACACTGTGGTAGCGTCTGATGTTTTTTATGCTGTGTTCTGCTGGTGTGGTAGAATCGCGGAGAGGGATGGGGGACACTAAATAAACTGGTCAAGAGGGCCAGCTCTGTCCTGGACTGTCCGCTGAGATCTATCGAGCAGGTCGGGGAGGAGAGGATGTTCTCCAAGCTAACATCCATCAAGGACAACACCTCCCACCCCCTGCATGAGGCTGTACGAGCACTGAGCAGCTCGTTCAGCAGCAGACAATTCAACACTATTTATTATTACTCTCTTATTGTTATTATTATTAATAATAATTTTTATTACATTTATATTTATATTTACATTTATTTATTTATCAT
This sequence comes from Hepsetus odoe, assembly GCA_017165825.1. NCBI lineage: Eukaryota > Metazoa > Chordata > Actinopteri > Characiformes > Hepsetidae > Hepsetus > Hepsetus odoe. Next base: position 2,305,713 of record CM029367.1, read on the forward strand.
TTATTATTATTTACTATAATTATTATTATTATATGCTCTGTGTATAAGGTTATCTTTCCGTTTTCATTTTCTTTCTTTCTTGTTAATTGCCCTGTAAATGTGTATATGTATATATAGCTCTGTATATGGATATGTATATGTATATCTTTCCTTGCGTTTTTATATATTCTCTCTTTCTTTCTTGTTCTTTCGTGTTAAAGAGCCCTGTAACACCTGAACTTCTCATTCGTGGGATAATAAAGGTTTATTCTATTCTATTATTCTATTCTTTAAGGTGACCTACTGATCTCGTGGGATTCGAACCCACAACCGTCCGAGGCAAATTCCCTAAACACGAAGCCAGTGACATGATAAAGATGTCTAATATTAATTAAACACAAACAGATTTAAGCACTAATGGCCAGTTTTGGGGTTGATGGTAGCAGCTCTGTTTGAGACAGTTCAGCTTTGGTTAGCAGCACATGCAGATGATCCATGATGGTGTAGATGGAATGGAGTACAGGTGGAATGAGTCGTCTGATGACAAGTTGAGCAATTAGATGGTAGGCAAAAGTGAGCACCTAGTAATCACTAATTTAAACAGTACTGCCTGCAGGCCCATCAGTCAAACTATTTATCAGCGACACTGCAACACTGAGAGCAGTCCATCGTCCAACCAAGACTATCGTGTATGGAGTTACCCTTGAGTAAGGTACCGTCCCCATCACTGCTCCCTAGATGCTGGATACGGCTGCCCCCGCTTCAAAAAAAGTGGATTTGTTGAATGGATTTGATGTGGTTCATCCTGTGCAGTGTTTCCTAATGACAGTCACTTTCACTTTCATCAGACGGCATAACAGCATAGGTCATAGACCGAGCCTAAAACGTTTCACGAGGGTTTCTAAATGCATACAACATTTCCCGTGGCTGATTTTCTTTACCCAAATCAAAAAATTAAGTTAATGGACAAAATCATCGCTTCACACCTGTCAAAACATTCATGATCGAAACATCAGCAGCTTATGACACGGTTACGTCAGTGCCGCCCTGATTATACCATCATTTAAACGAATCGGCTTCCGAGACCTGATATTTGCAAGGTCATTTTAAGTGTGCATACAAACACACACACACACACACACACACACTCAAACAGAAAATGCATCCAGACAGTGTGTGCTTTCCTGTCTGTCTCTTGGTCTGTTGCTTTGTCCAAATCCGCAGTCATACAGAACAAATCCACCACCACGTGTAGTGCAAGTCTGCAGCAGTGATTTTGCACAGAAGCCATTGCAGCCGTGTTGGTAATTTGTCATTTCTGCAGATGTGCGTCAGATAGAAATGTAGAACATTAGAAACATCTTTAATAATCAGACTGAAATGAAAGTTTTGAAAAGGTCTCTTAAGGCTTTACAGCTTCTCCTGATCCGGAAAAACAAGTTATCTTTAGATGATTAAGTGAAGTGAAAGTGACTATTTTTCATCTTGAGCACAGCACACAGTAGTCAAATATTGAAATGCATCCTCTGCTTTTCACCCACACACACGCATACTGTCCGGCGGAGGGCAGCCATATCCAGGCCCTGGGGAGCAGTGATGGGGATGATACCTTTTTCAAATCTCTCAGGGCAACCTACTGGTCTGGGATTCAAACCCACAACCATGTGATTGTTGTTTTTTTTCCCCTTCATTCCCTACATTTTACCTCCATTTTTACATTTTTTTTCAAAACAGATGCTTCTCTTTAATCGGAACACATCTGAAGGGAATCTCCATTACTGTTCTTATCCATCACCCCATTGGACATTAAAACCATTTCAGCCTAAATGGATGAAAATATCGGTGCAGGACAGACAGAGGGAGACATCTGAGAGAGGACAGGGAGAGTGGACGGTGGAGTTCAGGCGTGTGTTGAGTGTGTGTCCGTGACGGGAGAACTAGTAGAGACGTGGAGGAAAGTGAAGCGGGGAAGTTAATGTTGATTATTTTCAGTAGATCCATCCACCCAATTATCCTAACTGGGGTCACAGGTTGCATAAGAACTGCCGATTTTATGACATCTGCTGTACAAGACACCCATCTGCTGAGTGGTGGGCGGGGAGGGAGACCCCATTTACTACCTTTTACAGCAGAAAATGCTGACTCATCAATGCCATTTTAGGACAACGTGTCAATATGTAATTACGGATTCATTTTATGACCGTTAAATACATAACATAACCCACTCCTCCCATATAAAAGAACTAACGAGAGAGCAGGGGTCAGTGTTGGCCCTCGCCTCATCCCTCTGACAAAGCATCCAAGTCAGAGAGATAATTTTGTCCTTTAGGCATTATTTTCTACTATATTCCACACCAATGGTATTAAAACCGCCATCCCCCCATGTGGTTTGACCCACTGAGGCATGGAGTCCGCAGGACATCTGATGGTCTGCTGCAGTAAGAAGGTGGTCCATTAAGTCTAGCATGTCCTACAGATGCTCAGCCACACTGAGATTTGAGAAATTTGCGATCTGTGGCAGGAACGTATTCTGTGAGTGGCCACAACCATTTGGGAACACCGTTACCATGGAGGAGTGAACTTCTGAGAAGATGTTTAGGCAGGTGCTACGTGTCAAAGTTACATCCACGTGAATTCAGGAACCAAGGTTCCCCAGCAGATCATTACCCAGAGAATCACGCTGCGTCCAATAATCGAAACTAGAGAAAAACGCTAAAAAGAGTATTTAAACGTGTGTGAAGTTGTACTGGAAATGCAAATATGTAATATCGAGTAGCCCGTTTCCTGGTGCCATCTCTTCTACAGGTAATCCACCCACACAGTTGTTGGCATGACGTAAAAGAAAACATGATTCATCAGACTGGCCCACATTCTTCCTTTCCTCTGTGGTCCAATTTTGATGCCAACAGGCTAATTAAGTCCCCCACCTGCACTGTGCTCCCCTTTCTATCAAGGTCAGCATGAACTTTTTCAGCAGTTTGTGTATTGTGTAAAGGTGCAGCAGCTCTTCTGTAGGTGAGCCTTCCTTGCAGCACGTCTGCTCGGTTTTTAACACCACAAGACCTGCCGTGTTGGAGGTGTTCTGATCCATTCGTTTAGCCATCAAAGTTCAACCATTTTTCCTGCATCGGTTTCAAGATCTGGCTGATGTGTTTCACCCTGGACAGGAGCCTCTAAAATGATCAGCTTCATTTCATCTACCAGTCACTTCTGGAGAGTTCGATGCAGATATTCTTTCACTTCTGAAACTGGCGCTACCTCTGTGAACCCACAGTGCAAACATTTCCCCTCCTCATGTGTGCAGAAGCAAGCAAGAATGTGTGCCAGCCAGCTGTGTGCAAGTGTGTGTGTGACTTCTTTTGTCACTCGTGAGTTCTGAAAGTTAGCTCAGGGTGCAGCAGCGACACCTCAATGGTCTCCTCACAGCTGTACTTCTGTGAACACTACACACACACACACACACACACACACACACAGTGGTCTAAAGTTACAAAAGTGCATGCATGCAAGAACAACTGCATAACACTGATGAATTAGGACTTGTCTAATTAAATGCAACACTGATAAATTAAGCAGCTTCATGAATGTTGCTGTAAAGTGTGCATCAGTGTCACTGTCCTACACTGTCCTCTACAAAGATGTCTTCTAATAAGCGTCCTTTGTAAAGCACTGATGAAAATGGTCTTCATGACGGGCGGTGCATGGAACAGACCTTTATAAACCCTTTAATTTGGGTTTATTTTCAGACGTCAAAGAGCAGAGAGTGGTTTTGCTATCAAATTAAAGTAGTGGCAGTGTGACATGCATGCCTGATTTGCATAATGTATATTATCTTCATACAAATTGTATTAAATTATACCCACACAAACAGTACATTCACCCAGTTGTGAAGTGAAAGTGACTAATTGCCATTGTGAAACGGCACACAGTGAACCATGAAATGCAGCCTCTATATTTCATCCACACACACCGTGCAGCATGGAGCAGCTATTTAAAGCTGCCCGGGGAGCAGTGATGGGGACAGCATCTTGCTCAAGGGTACCTCAGGGCAACCTACTGGAATGGGATTTGAGCCTTCTGATCCTGTGGCCTAGTCTCTAACCATTAGGTCACCACTGTTCCATATTTGTGTCTACATGTGCCCCATGTTACATAAGATCCTATACTGTGGGTTTTAAATTTTTTCTTTTAGGGGTCGCCACAGCGGATCATCTGTCTCCATTTCTTCCGGTCCTCTGCATCTTCCTGCTTCACACCGACCACCTGCATGTCCTCTCTCACCACGTCCATAAACCTCCTCTTTGGTCTTCCTCTTCTCCTCTTTCCTGGCAGCTCCATCTTCAACATCCTCCTCCCGATATAATCCTCGTCTCTCCTCTGGACAAGTCCAAACCAACGCAACCTTGCTTCTCTGACTTTGTCTCCAAAATGTCCAACCTGAGCTGTTCCTCTAATATACTCATTTCTAATCCTGTCCATCCTCGTCACACCCAACGGACATCTCAGCATCTTTAACTCAGACACCTCCAGCTCCTGTCTTTTCGTCAGTGCCACCGTCTCCTACCCGTACAACATATCTGGTCTCACTACTGTCCAGTAAAACTTCCCTTTTACTCTTGCTGGTACCCGTCTGTCACAAATCACTCCAGCCACTCTTCTCCACCCATTCCAACCTGCCTGCACTCTCTTCTTCTCCTCTCTTCCACACTCGCCATTACTCTGAACTGTTGATCCCAAGTATTTAAACTCCTCCACCTTTGTCACCTCCACTCCCTCCATCCTCACCACTCCACTCTCCTCCCTTTCATTCACACTCATGTATTCTGTCTACTCACTTTCATTCCTCTCCTCTCTAGAGCAGATCTCCATCTCTCCAGGTTCTCCTCAAGCTGCTCCCTACTCTCACTGCAGATCACATCATCGTCCACGGAGACTCCTGTCTAACCTCGTCCGTCAACCTGTCCGTTACTAAACATAAAATAATCTCAATTAGAAGTAATTTCTTGTGTTTCTCAGTTTCTGAGATCACAATGAAAAATCTGGGAATTATGTGTATAACAAGATCATTAAATGGATTAAATGAAGGAAAAAAAAAACGTTTTGATCATTTGATTTTAATATATATTAAAAAAAGTCTCTTAGAAAAGGGTTCAAAATAGAAAGATTTTGTTGAAGAATGTTCTTCTCATTATTTTTACAATATTGGAATCCCTGCCTTATGCAAATGAAGCCAATAGTGTTTATTTAAACTAAATTGTGCCCTGACCAATCAGCTTCATACATGTGGTTAAAATATGATGTATGTAAATATTAAAATGAATAATGTCCCATTTGTGTGTTCTTTATACACACACTGCTCAGACTACGCCCGTTATTCCACCAGCCTATCAATACAGACGTAAATCAGACTTATAAAAGCAACTCCCGCCACTTCTCAAAGCACACTTTCCACTAAACCAACGATCGTCGTGGAGACCTCTGCACAGCTTTAGTGAAAGTATGCTTTGAATGAGAGAGTTAGTTGACGTGGGCTTCCTGGAAACCCTTGATCCAACATGGCCCCGAGTGTTACTGAAGAGCGTCCGGTTCAACACTTCCCACGGTTACTGGGTTCTAATGGCAACAATAACACGGCAAGCGACAACAAACTACAGCAGGACATCACCCCAGAGACGGTGAAAAAGGGAGGGGAATGGAGGAGACCTTCCAGAGGATTCTGAACCGGGAGGCTCCCACAAAAACCTCACATGCTTCCATGGCAAAGAGCTGCTCGTAGCTCCCAGGCTTCTGGGAAGATGAGAGGGTGGTGGTGGTCTAGTGGTGGATACTTGCCTACAGACCTCTGGATCAAGAGGTCCCCAGTTCGAATCCCACCTCTAGCACTACCACCACTGGGTCCCTGAGCAAGACCCTTAACCCTGAGTTGCTCCAGGGGGACTGTCCCTGTAATTAGGACATGGAAGTCACTCTGGATAAGAGGGTGTGCTAAATGGCGTAAATGTAAAAAAAAAAAAAAAAACCCTTGGAACCCTTTTATCTAGAACCTTTAAACACATTGGAGCCTAAAACGTTTTCCATTTCATCAACTCAGTATGCCAAAGACAGACTGACACATCAAATGCACCAACAAAGTGACTCCCAGGAAAATGTAATGTAATTGAGGGTGTCAAAACATTTGCACTCTGTGTGTACATGGTTGCTCGGGTAAAAGTGTAGTTTTTCCATTACTGAACACCCTGGTCTTGAAGCCCTCCGGGTCCTGCAGGCATGCTCGCGTTTGCACGAATTCTTTCTTTACCTAAACCCTCGTTATTTTTCACGGCTCAGAGAGTCGACGATGAATAAATACCGAAGAGGATCTTTCTCAACCGTTCAACAGATCATTTTCTGGTTCGTTGAATCATTTGAAATATCGCTCAACTTGTTTCACCAAGATGTGATGAAGCTGCAAACAAGTAGCAGAAGGCATTAGTTCACGCGTTGCGCGGCAGTTTCGTTGTCAGGCAAAGGCAATCATCTGTCTGTCTGTCAGCTAAAGCCCAGATGAAAGGAAAACAATGACCTGTAGCTTGAGAAAGGATGAGCTCACATTATTTTGGGTTCACTGACGGTTAATAACATGTAATAACCTAATAAATCATCATTAATTTGCACGTGGCGTCTTAGACTGGACAAGTATATCATGCAATGCCCAACAGATCCATTACAAGAAAAAAAAAAAAAACAACCAAAAGGCAAACATCTGTCCATCCAAGTGGGACGATATTGAAACTCCAAGGACAGATGGAATTAAAAATAATATTGGAAGGACAGCTCAGGTTGGACGATTTGGAGACAAAAGTTAGAGAAGCAAGGTCACGTTGGTTTGGACATGTCCTGAGGAGAAACAAGGAATATATCGGAAGGAGGATGTTGAAGATGTTGCAAGAGGAGAAGGACAAAGAAGGTTTTTGGACGCAGTGAGGGGACGTGCTGGTGGTCAGTGTGAAAGAGGAAGATGCAGAGGACCGGAAGAAACCCAAACTGATGAGCCGCTGTGGTGACCCTTAACTGGGAGTAGCTGAAAGAAGAAGTAGTCAAAATTAAACCAAGCTGAAAACAGATTTTTGAAAGTAATGTTTATGATGTCACAAATGCCAGCAGCACTTTAGCCCCTCCCATTAACTGAATGAGTCTCGACACAGGGCGGCCAATCAGAACAGAGGAGAAAAGACACAAAGTGGTCTTTAGTCAGTTTTAATGGACCATACAAAGGGGAACGTGTAGGATATGGGCCCTTTAAAGGAACATCATCATGAGTCCCTGTTTGTTTTGCATTGCACAGCTGGCACGAACTGACTCTGACTCGCCAGGCCTGTGCAGCAGCACCAAGACCGAAACCTTTTTTTGGTTCTAAAAGGAAGTCCCCTGTTTCCACACCAGCTTTATGGAAGTCTGACCGAGCTAAAGTTAGCATCCGAGCAAAAACCACATATGACAGGAAAAGAAGCTGACTCGAGTTCTTCATCTGCTTCAGAGTTAAAAACTCGCAGCCAAAAGAACGCTGACCCTTCCGGTTTTGGAGGTGACTGACCCGTCCATGGCTACTTTATTAGAAACCCCTAATCTGTTGATGCATTTGTGCTCTCCATCTTCCAGCATCTTCACAGACTACAGACACGTTTGGTTGGAATCTGACCAATGATGAAGGGGCTAGAAAAATGTGACCCATTAGTCTGTAGCTGGACATGCATGAAAAAGCCTTGAGTTCCTTATTTCTTCATATTTTGCTTCCAAAAGATCCAGATATTCTTGTATTTTAATATCTTGTTGAGGAACAGTTCTCCAGATCTTCCTGAAGGACAGTGTTGTTGTCTCTCATTTTCAGTCCAGTCTCTGCACCTGACAGTTCTCCAGATCTTCCTGAAGGACAGTGTTGTTGTCTCTCATGTTCAGTACAGTCTCTGTACCTGAGCAGTTCTCCAGATCTTCCTGAAGGACAGTGTTGTTGTCTCTCATTTTCAGTCCAGTCTCTGTACCTGAGCAGTTCTAACTTAAGACAGGAAGCAGTGAAGGAACAGGTGCAGATGATTCCAGATGATCAGGTGATTCGTTTACTGCTGATGCTAATCACAGAGTGGAGAACCCCTTTATCTAGAACCTTGCATCATTAGGCACATTGCAGCCTGGGGCACTGAAACATTTGCTAACATTTCTTTTATTTCATCTACTCAATCACAAAGATACGTTTGAAAGGGAAAAATAAGCTACTTTTTGCATCAGAAAAGTGATTCCCAGAAAAACATATAAGATGGTGGCTCCAAACTTTTGCACAAGGCTTCCTGAACGCTACATGAACCTAAAACTCAAACTTGGCCTTTATAAAGGGTTAAACTGGGTTCATTTCAGTTGAATACATGGTTTATCTGATCTATGTAGGATTAAAAGCTCATTGCTTGAATCAAGCCAAGTCAGCAGTTTTTAAAATTAGGTACTTCTGACTCAACGAGGGAAAAAACTAAAACACAAAACAATTGCACTGATCACACTGCATGCTGTTTTTTTTAATAGATAATTATCCATTATCTGATTCAATGCAGACAGATTCACATGATGTCCCTGCATTTCTCCAACTCTTCTTGTGTGAACACACTGCATCCTTCGAAACACGCAGGCTGGAAAATGTGTGCAATGCCACAAACATTTCCAGGACGCTATGAATCCTGCAGCAGCACATTCTCAGACCGGGGCTTTAACGCGATTCGCTCCTGTTCGGGCTTAACCCACTTTAGGCCGAGCGCAGCTCCATCCAGGGCAGAGATCAGGATGTTCCTTCCCAGTTCCATCACAGGACAGATGGAGACACACACAGGCACGGGGAGAACATATCCACTCCACACAGAAAGGACCCGGACCGGACCGTCCCGCCTGGGAATCAAACCCAGGACCTACAGGCAGTGAGGCGAGGCACTACTCATATTTCTTCTTTTAAATCCATAAAAAAAAAAAGAAAAATGTTCTTTTACCAAACCATTGTTTTAATTCGGTTTAATTTCTATTCTTGGTTATTTTTTGTTTTTAAGTTTTGTGTTTTGAAATTGGTTATTGGTTATATTGGTTAAAAAGTTTAGATATTTCATGTCCGCAGTGCCCTCTTGAGGCTGACTGGACTCTGCTTTGCCAAAGAACTACTTGAACACTTATGTTCTGTTCAAATCATGGTTCGGTGTGCACAGAGCTTGTGTAGAGCTGAAGATTCACGAGATGAAAAATTAACGTATTCACAATACGCAGGATGATCACACATTTTTCCCCCTGCTAAACTATATAAAAAGGCCACTTCAAGGCACAAACACACTCTCCACTCTTCCTCCGGACATCCCAAACTGCTTTCAGAGACGTTTAACCACACGGCCCCAAAGCTGCTGATAGCTAGGGGAACATACGAACTCAGGAGTGATGAAAACGTAGCAGATGTTCTAATAAATAAATGGATGAATCCAAAAGACGCAATGAAGAAAATGACCCGGTCAATGAATTTTTCCTTTTCCATCGTGAGCTTCGCTGAACATGATGGCACAAAGTAAGACTACAGGAAGGAAACAAGGCAGTGGAGGCAGTGTGAAGCTCTGGGCAATGATCTGCTGGGAAACCTTGGGACCTGCACTCATGTGGACGTTACATTGGCACCTAAACGTTCATGCAGACCAAGTTCATCCCGTCATGGTTACCTGGTTCCTCAAAGGCAGTGGCTCCCAAGTTCTCCTGATATCAATCTCTTCAAGCTCTTATTTAAAATGTACAGGATTTAAAGGTTCTGCTGCTAACATCTGCACATCACTTCCTCTAAGTTACCCTCGAAGCTCCAAAGTGAAGAACATAAACATGTTTTTTTCTGATGATGAAGTAATGAGAAATATAAAAACTCTCATTCCGCACCAAACTATTCTTTTAACTACAGCTTGTTCTTCTGCACCGTGCTGGTCTCGTTTTCAGGCTCCTCTGCTGAAGGTCGCCCAGAGCTCTGGTGTCAGTCTATCTCGTCCCGAGGGGCTCGCACGAGTGAACGCTGGTGTTTGGCTCAACGTCTCACAGTTTCTCATTAAGATCTCGCAGGAAAAGTCCCAAAGCCCGGCTGTCTTCTCTGACAAGTCAACGAACAAGAAAACTCGGCCCACCCACCAGCCGGACACAAATCCAAGCTGCAGGGGGGAGAAGGGTTGGCTGGACCCAGGACGACCATCAGGGGTGGGAGGAATCCCTCAGAGAAAGAAAGGGAGTTGCAATGATTTTTGCTAAACGGCACGCACACACACACACACACACACACACAGCTGGAAAAACATAATGAACAAGATCTAGGAGATGTGAGTGCAGAGTCCTGGTATTTAGCCCTTTGTGGGGACTTGGTGACAAAACCATGAACATGATGATGTTCTGGAGACCTCTGGTTGCTCCACAAGATCAATAAAATCTTGAGTTCAGGTTAGTGTTGGGTTTGGTGGAGCATAAAATTTACACACACACACACACACACACACACACACACACACACCTCAGAATAAATGAATCTGGGAATAGCTGCAACATTAACATATTGAACCTTTGATGGAGAGATTTGAGTGCCATGGTTTAAAGCTGCCATAGAACATATCTAGAACTAGAACACACAGTTTGACTTCCAATGGGTGGAGTTAAGAGTTAGTCAGTTGGGTCCTTTATTGGGGCGACAGGATGCATCATTTCTTAAATTTAAAGGAAGTTTCATTAGTTATTGTGATAGTTATTGTAATGTGAAAAGGAGTCTCTGACCAATCACAGCTCAAGGTGAAATACTGGTGGTTTAAGTGAATCAAGGAACTGAAGTAGAGTTTAAACACTGCAACGTTGCATCTTCTTTAGTTCCCAGAAGTGATTCATCCTTCTGATCTTCTCAGGGTTCCCAACAAGAAACACACCAGGACTGGAAACATTTGGCCAAACCTTCGTTAGGTTTGCTCATCACTTCTCAAATATTTGTCAAGCTCAGGTTGGAAATCAGAAACCGTTTGGGTTTCTCGTAGTCGCTGGCCTCAGTTTTTTCGTCTCTCATACTTTTACATTTATTAACGTTGAGAGTGGATTACTGTTCCTCTATGCTGTTCTTGGGATGTTGCTCAAAGGCAAAATGTAATCAACGTATCTATTTAAATGGAATTATTTTAGAATTTATTTTATTCTTTATTAATGATTTGACAGCTCATTTCCATTGTTGCTAGGCAACTCAACATCGAGTTTCAGCTGCACATTAGAACTATTTTGCTCTATTTTTTCCATAGTAGCCCCCCCCTTAGATTTTTTTTATTTTTATTTGCATCACACCATTTATGCCTACAGGTATCGGCCTGTCTATCTGTGCCGTGTTTCCCGCGAGATCAATAAAGTTTTCATGATTTGATTGCGCGTGATCAAGGTTTCTTGTGGATCCAAAACGATATGAAGCCTCCATTCCCCCAGCCATGTGCACCATTAAGAGTAAACCAGACACTGAAACATTATCTAGAACCTTTTTATTATTTTCTTACAATTAAAATGGACCTTATTACTCCACTACTTCCAAAAAGGCTCTGCTCTTCAGCCCCATACCCGATAGTAACCACCTCGATGGTCATTAAATAAACTCGTCCCACCCTCGAACCCTGCTGATTTTTTAAGCGGCGGTCCTCCCCCTCCAACATTGCACTGCTGACGTGGGACCACAAAACAAACGGCGAAGACTAATCTCTTCTCATTCTCGCTCTATTCATCCCCCATTCCCTTCTCAATCCTCTTCCCCTCAGCCTAATTAGATTCCCCCCATACTTCCCCTTCCCCCCCGTCCTAGACAAAAGCGGAGGCTCCAGCTCGGCTCTCCTCTTGCTCTCAACAAACACGAGAAGAGACAGTAACCAGGGAAGCTTGCAAAAGAGGGAACAAACGAAAGTTGAGGGGGAATTGTGATGTTTGTGGGAAGCGAAAGAGGAACCGAAGCCGCAAAGCCACAGAAAAGAAAGTGTTTGATGCTTAAAGAGCAAACAAATCATGCGCGCCCTTCATAACTCCTCACGTTTCTTCTGTGGGCCGCCGCCCAACTATTCGTCTGGCAGAGGAGAAAGAGAGAGAGTGGGGATGTCTGTGTTGATGCAAGACAAATGTCAGTCATGTTTAGAACACATAAGCGTATCCAGACTGAGGGGAATGGGTTCAGCGCTGCTGGAGTCAACTCAAGTGGTAGAACACACACACACACACACACACCCCTTTGTCAAAAGGGTCCTATTGTGACAAAAGTTTGAGGACACCTGGTCTGCTTTCTTTCAAATAAATGAGAAAAATGGGGTAAAAATACTTGAACCCTGATACTTAAACGTCATTGGACTTTTAAATCTGCTGTCCTGACAGAATATGTGCTCATTACATTACGACCGGGTGTAACGGTCCTGACGGACGCCACAATTGCTCTGACAAATGTCACGTTATGGTATAATATGACAATTATTGGCCATAACCTTTTGTGACTGTAACCACATCTTTATTTAGGCCGCGCGATATCAACCGCTAATCGTCCCGATGTTGGTCACCGCTGCAGGATGCAAATGAACCTCAAACCGATCTCATGGTAACCAATCACAGCTCGCAATTTGTTTATCCTTTTAGAATTAAACAGGCTGTTTTTTTGTAACTGTGCCTTTAAGACTGATCCATGCAAATGATCTCATTTCTGATTGGCTGCTGCGTATTGCAAAGCCAGAAACTCCTCAGAACTTATGGGAGGGTATGTTTAAGGCATCCACAAAGCACTGTGCAAAAGTCTTGAGCCACCTTACTTCAACACAGTCAAAATTTCTTCAATCGAGAAAAAAAAATTTTCTTGGGTAATAAAAAATGAAGATGATACGAGGAAAATATTTGCTGCAACCACTGTTATTCTTCAGCACGGGTTGAGCTCTCTTAGACCAGCTCGTTTTCAGGGGCGGTTCTCCGGGCCTTTTGAAGGACGTTCCAAAGCTCTTCTTTGGACGTCGGCTACGTTTTGTTCTCGGTGGAGATGATCTCCACGCTGCTTCTGAAACTGCTCAGGTAGAGGGACTGTACTGAAAGTGAGAGTCAAAAACCTTTGTCTTTCAGGAAGATCTGGAGAACTGCTCTTCAACATTACATGAACAATACAAGAACCTCTGGATTTTTGGAGCCAAATTGTGAAGAAATCAGGGCTCAAGATGTTTGCACAGGGCTGTTTGCTCATTTTCTCTCTATGGATTCAGCAGAGCCACTGACTGCCTTAACTCGACTTTCTGTAGCAGCTGTTCCTCCCTGAAAGGCTCAGAATGCAGAAGCACCGGCACTGATCATCAGCACGACGGCACAGAAACTTCTGATGAAACATCTTGGGGGCTGAATTTAGTGGGATTTAAATTTTGGTGCCAATCAAAGGCCTCTCGTTCCCTCTCCTGTTTCAAACTTCAGTGCATGTCTCAGCGAAGCTTGGCAGATAGAAGACAGAGGTGTGGAGGAGAACTTTCATGTTTTGTGTCTTTGAGAAGTTCTTGGAACCAACACAGGGTTTTAGGAGAGAATATTAAGCAAGGAGAGATTACATTAAAGCCATTTTACCAATAATCACCAAAATACACCAATGTTAACACATTAAATGACAAACAAGCGTGCAGGACCGTCCCTGCATGTGTCCATTTTCTAGGCTGCATAACAGGGGACACTTGAGGGTGCTGAAACCTCTCCCTGCACTCAGGTTGCCAGCTCATGCCAAGACAACCTTACTCAATCACACCTTGGGGGCAATTTAGCATCTTCAGTCCATCTGACATGTCTGTGGACTGTGGGCAGAACCCCAAGCTCCTGGAGGAGACACAGGGAGGACATGCACACGAAGAACCCAGGGAACCCACAACCTTCCCAACAAAAGCATGCAACAAATTAAATTGGGGCAGCAGTGGCCTAGTGGTGAGGGAGTTGGCCACAGGATTGTGGGTTCCAACCCCCTACCAGTAGGTTGCCCTGAGGTACCCTTGAGCAAGGTACCGTCCCAGTCACTGCTCTGTGGGCGCTTTCATAGCCGCCCCCGATGCACGGTGTGTGTTGGCATGCATGGGTTAAAAGTCCAATTTTGTTGTGGTTCACTGTGTGCTGTGTGTTCTCACAGACAAGAATAGTCACTTTCACTTTTTTAAATATCATGACCTCTTTGTGACTTCTAATCCTGCTCTTCTCCATCTACTTTATGCATCGAAACACAGTCAGATGATGGTTATCTTTGTTCACCGGATAAGGTTTTGCATTCAGCTCGGCTTGAAAACCACCGCTGCGCTAAATCTCTCTGGCCTTGTGATTGGAGTCTCACTACCCCGTTCCTCTCTGTCGTTTTTCCAGCCATTTATTAGACAGAGTGTTTTGTAGGAGACAAAAGAGAGCACTCCTCCTTGGTTAATCTTAATGTAAAACAGCTGTAGAGATAACAGGAGAAAGGAAGGAAGGAAGGAGCTCAAAACTAAGCGGAGCAACATTGGTTTGCTCTCATTCTTACACCTTTAAAAAGCTCCCCTTGTCTTGTATTTTAGTCTTTCTCTGAGGTCCCGTTATGCGTTTTCACAAATGCATTCTTGCATGACCATTTTCAACTTCCTTTATCTCATCAAATTAAATACAGACATACTACAATAAACGTTACCCTAGAGGCAGCAGTGGTCTAGTGTTTAGGGACGAGACCCCAGGATCGAAAGGACGTGAGGTCGAATTTCAGACCAATAGGTTTCCCCTGAGGTACCCTCATGCAAGGTACTGTCCTCACCACCGCTCCCGGGCACTTTGTGACACATAGCGACAATTAGTCGCTTACACTTTACCCCACGCATGTTCTCCATACACAAAAATGAAGTAATTAAATTTCTGTGCTCATACACTCACTCCATAAACCGTGCTCATCATCTGTTCTTGCCACCCTACACGCACCCACACAGGTCGTGAAGACACACGATGCCTGTCCCCGGGGGCAGTTACATGGTTAAGAACTTTGCCCAGAGGAACTGGATGCAGGAACGGGACAGCGCTGTTCACCTCGTCCCATATTTGTGCTGCCAGTCCTGGGGATCGAACCCCTCTCTAACTATTAGAGCACGGCTGGCTCACGAAAGGTACCAGAAAGCAGATGTTGATCCAAAGCCCATTGGTTCTTGGCTAAACTCTGATGCTGTGACAAATGCAAGGGGGTATTTAGCTCCAGAAAATCACAACTGCTGGGTAAAAGAAAAAATAAATGAAAGGACAAACTATATAGCAATCATTAGACCTTGCAAATTTACAAAAATGAAACAAACGAATGATTGTTTTGTAGACCAAAATGAAAAAAGTCACCAGAGTCACACAGATTTTCCTTAACTGCTCTTTTTGTAAGCTATCCAGCCATCAACGGCAGAGAGAGCATCCAGAGAGAGCATCCAGAGAGAGAGAGGGGTAGCATACGAAACAAAAAAAAAAGCAGAACTGAGAACGAGTGAAAGCGGACGTAGGACAGTGCTGATTCTGCAAAATAAACCAAATGGCTGAATATTTGACTGAAGGACTGACGGGAAGACAGATCTCTCCCCGATTGTAATTAAGTGCAAGAGTGCAGGGAAAATGCCAAACTGTGCAAGGAGGTTCCAGGACTGGGAGATAGGAGCGAAGGAAGGTGGTGCCTTTAAAGAAAGGTCCTGGCTTGAGCAGTGAAGATTCAGGTTCAAAGCTGTTCACATCAAACACACGAGTGGCTGGTAGGGCTTTTGATTTTCTGTGTGCCCCAGTGAGGAACGTCGCTGAGAAAAGCGTGTGAAAAAGATGGCTTACAGAGATGACTGATGCTTCGGGGAGCGAGTTTGTGGTTTTACAGTGAGCCTGGGCTCACGGTCGGGTTTTTCATGCACAAGCGAAAGACGAAACACATGGAGAGCAAGAGAGCGCGAGAAGAAAAAACAGGAAATAGCTGCTCCGGTGACGGGCAACAGCATGAATGACAAAAAGAGAACGGCTGGTCAACAGATGTCAAGTTGAGATTCGTCAGCATTTTCACTTATAGGTAGAACTTCGGTCACTGTTACAGGAAACGATCATCTGTTGCTAAATGAAAGTTCAGATTTTGATGCAATAAACCCATTAAGACAGAAGTCAAACACCAGCCATGAGTTTAGTCAAAATACCTTAGCAACTGTAACTAGGCCCCAGTTTCTGTTATGAACAAGCCGGTGGAAGGGAAGGGATTTGAATACCTTTAATTTCATAAGAATTAAAAAGTGAAAAACTACTTGCTTTATTTATTTATTTTTGTATTTAAGTAGCAGAGCACTCAGCAAAAGTAGAAAAAAGCAAAAGCCATCAGTCTTTTTTTTTTTTTTTTTTTTTCATATTTTACTCCAAAGATGCAGTGTGTTGTTGAGGAGCAGTTCTCCAGATCTTCCTGAAGGACAGTGTTGTTGTCTCTCATTTTCAGTCCAGTCTCTGTACCTGAGCAGTTTGATAGTTCTGTGTTGGTTAATCCACACAGTGATCTACGTCTGAACCTTCAACCAGAACAAAGCGTCTCACTTAAGACATGAAGCAGTGAAGAACCAGGTGCAGATGATTCCAGATCAGGGGATTCGATTACTGCTGATCCTGACTGGAGAACCCTTTTATCTAGAACCTTATATCTTATGACACTTTGCAGCCTGGAGCGCTAAAGCTTTTCCTCCCATTTCTTACATTCAATCTACTCAATGATAAAGACAAGACGGGCAGTTTGGCACCAACAAAGTGTTTCTCCAGCAAAATAAGGAAAGGAGAGGTGGATTAAGAGTTTTACACAGTTCTGTATCACAATGCACTTAGCTGAGTAATATTTACTTGGTACCTTAGTGTGTTTCACTTTGGCATTAAAGGGTTAAACATGGTTGAGAAAACTAAAGGGAGCTCGCTGTCAGCTCCAAGCAGAGGAATGTGATGAACAGGCCACAGAGGACCAGCGCGAGTCCACGGCCAATGGGTGTAGGTCCGAAAAGGGGGTCTTTCCAGCGCCGTTTGGGTGTGTTTGGTATCCATCTTCTTGACATTGCTCCAGTGAGGGGGGTGAGCAACATAAAGTTGAAATGAATCCAAGTTTTTTTGTGTCACCCAACCCAGCACAAAAGCACATTCCGTGTGTGTGTGTGTGTAATGGAGAGTTTGGTTGTTCAGCCCCTCCATGTGCACTGCACGTGTGTGTTAGGTAGCCTTGGATGTAGTGCGTGTTAACTGTTATGTAACTTCAGGACAAAAATGTTGGGATGTAGATAAACATTCGGAAGTGCATGTGCATGTGCGTGCTACATTCAAGTGAAAGTGAAAGTGAAACCGTTGTCATTGCGAGGTCACAGCACAGCACACAGTGAACAACAACGAAATTGGACCTCTGCATTTAACCCATGCACACAAATACCAAGCAGCAGGGGGCAGCTATTGAAAGCTGCCCGGGGTGCAGTGATGGGGATGGTACCTTGCTCAAGGGTACCTCCTGGTAAGGGGTTTGAACCCACAATCTTCCGATCCTGTGGCCGACTCCCTAAACACTAGGCCACCGCTAGATTACAGTACCACCTCAGAGTCTCTGCTGAACTGGGAGTAATGGATTGCCCAAAATTATCCCCCTAGCAGAGTCCTGTGGTACAGATGGACTGCACAGAAGCTTTATGCCTTACAGTGCAAAAGTGGACAGTACGTGGACGCTGCATTTCAAAGAGTCGCTGCTACGCTGAGAACAGTCCACCCCCCAACTAAAACCTGGTCCTCAGGTCAACAGATGATCCATGGATTTCAAACTTTGAATGGAAATTATTGGGTGCGCCAATATGGTCCAAAAAAAGGTGGACATGCAGAGCCTAATGAAGTGGTTACATATACATATTGTCCAGCAGCATGGATCTGGTTCTAGGACCAGTTCTGTTCAGATGTCTATGAACTTTGGTGCAAAACTGCTGTGATTAAGTGAAAGTGACTCATTGCGAAGATACCACATCACACACTGCACAACGGCAAAATTGCCCTCCACATTTAACCCATACGCAAGTGCAGCAGCAAGCAGCCATACCCACCACCCCGAGAGCAGTGATGGGGACGGTACCTTGCTAAAGAGTGCTTTAGGGTAGCCTACTGGTCTGGAACTCGAGACCTTCCAAGTCTGTTAAAACTCTTAAAAACCACTGTGTAATCAGTGGAGGATGGGCTATGCCAAGGAAGTAAAGGAGGAAAAGGCTATGAATTTTTTTCTTGGTTATTTGGATCTTAGCTCCAAGCATGTGTTGAGACAGGAGTGTAAAATGTGGGTTAAATCTAATATAATGTCATTTAAGACCTTTTAAAATCTCGCACCATTTCACTGGGATTCCATCACTGGAAATTTTGACAAAGAGTAAACAACACTTTCAAATTAGAGCAAAAAAGAAAAACAACTATTTATCATGGGTTTATGGATGTTCTATAATAAGAACCACCTGTGCCTCATGCTCCGTTTGTTTCAGTGGACCCGGTCTTGACTGCAGGTCCTCATACAGTATAAAAACAAAGCCGTGTGTCTGTATGAGTGTGATGTGACCCAGCGGACAGGGTGGGAGTCTCTTCCATGTTCTGTTCCTAATTAAACCTGCACCCCCACCCGTGTGCATTTAGAACCGGCACTTCAGCTGCAACGCTAATGACACCTTCCACTTCGCCCCGGGAAAACTCGCTCCACGGCCAGAAAATTCATATTTCAAACTCCTCGGACAGTAACAAAGGGCAAATATCTGTGGACGCTGATGCAAAACACACTTGCAGACACATCCAGGCTTTCACACAGGCTCCAGAAAGGGTGTGTGTGTGTGTGAGGGAGGGGAGTTCTAGGGTCTGGGATTGCGCACATCTGGTCTTCGTTATCAGAGAGAGGGAGAGAATGGGAAAAGGATGGAATAACATCTGACTGATCTCTGGAGGAAATCCAAAAGGCCTCCACAGGCAAGCCAACTGGAATGAATAATCCATCACTCTAGACCCATTTAAAAACTTTTTCTTTCGTTTGTTCTTGAACACAGCATGTTTATCAGCTGATTTTCAATTTGTGTCTGTTAATAAGCCGCCGCCAAGGATAGATGTGCAGTCTAGTGCTAAACTACGTTGCCAGTGCAAATAATTCACCATAGAAAATCCTTTTAGTCCAGGCTTAGGCCTAATCAGGGCCTGGGAAATTGACCCATCCTTGAGTTTAGCGTGACGTCATACGAGAGCCAACCGACACACTGATGACCGAAGCCAGCCGGGAGAGACTTCCAGTGGATGGTTTCATTTCATTGACACCCACACTTTAAGGGTGAGCTGGCTTTACATCCCATAAACACTCAGTAAGGCAACGAGCCGAGAGGGACGAGGATCCTTCTCCTGGGCGTTTTTGTAAAGCGTCCAAGGAACATTTTCAGTTTGGTGGTCAATACATCAATTAAACACCCAACGTTATCTACAAAAAAGACGTATGTGGGTTTGGTTACCATGGCAACCGCTGCGCTGCAATGCACCACGGTGAAAACGGACTGCAAAAAACACGGACACGCTCATAAAATGAAGGCTAATGCAGGGACATTATTTTTTGAGTTTAAACAACCAGAATCCGATTAAATTGAATTAATTCAGAAGGAAATCGCTGATGTTACAACTGCACAGACAGACAGATCCACCAGTAAACACAAATAACCTACATGGAACAAAAATTCATTCATGAACTATAGTGACTGTGAATGAAAGATTTTATAGTCACCTTAAACAGGGTACGGCTGAATGTGTTCCAGTTATATTATTTACTAATTGCACAATCGTATTGCATAATAAGAAAAGATATGAAGCTCAGCTGCACAGTAGAAGTGTAAATTATTAAACATTTAAGGCAGAAGACCATACTCTGTACATATGAACACAGTATCACCCGGTCGCACGATTCCCAAGTCCCTGATTACAACTATGGGAACCTGCTGGCTTGGAAAGACATGCATGCTCATGATTTACACTCACTTGTCTGTAGTTTTAATTTTTTTTTTAGACAAGAGAAAATCTTAGACTGTGTAACACGACACAGTACACAGTGAACCACAATGAAACGCAACCTCTGCTTTTCACCATGTAGCTCCAAATCCAGCACCCGAGGAACAGTGATGGGGAAGATACCTTGCTAAAGGATACCTCTGGACAACCTACTAGTCTGGCATTTGTATCAACGACCTTCCGATCCTGGGACCTAGTCCCTAAACACTATACCACCGCTGCCACAAGTGTAGCTCTGCAACAGCAGGGACTTCCCAAAAAAAATAAAAAATAAATAAATAAATAAATAAATAAAAAATAAATAAATACATAGAACTCACCAACGTTCCTCTCCACGGAAATCTTTAGTAAATGGTGAGAGCTTGTACGTGACTGAAGAGAAACCTGAGCTTTAGGAACTAATCCCCTACCGTCACTCAAAACTCACCTGCCCATCTAACTTCCAGATTAATTTCCTGTCTGTTTTTAATCGAAGGTTAAGGGACACTCCAGCCTGGCCCCCCGAACACAAACGACATCAGGATGTCAAAGTTTAGAACATAAAGCAACTTCAAACCAGGCACAAAACCACGGTCAAGCACAACCTCAAGCAGAAAGACGATTTGGAGACAGAATTGTCCAGATAGCTTTTAAAGCTTAATTGAGCTTTGCCACTTTTGCAGCTTGTTTAATGGCCAGTCACTGCTAATCTCTACATGTTTAGTCTGATGCAATGATACCACAGCTTCTTCATTAGCCCAGCCAGCAGTGCGTGCTGCTAAAAGCTCATTTGGGCTTAGGGGCGCTGTAACTTAACGAGAGTGGAAATGTTAATGGCTCTGGAAATGACGGTAAAGTGAAGACCAGGAAAATGTTAAGCCTGCTATGACCAGAATGAAATCGCATCAAGGCCTGTTTGGCCTCTCTTTTCACCCATCTAGATAAATCTAGCTCGCTCCTGCAGACCGTCCAAAAGCGCAGCTCCCAAGTCGACTCGTGTCTCTCCCGCTTTCTCTGCAATGGCTTCCACTGAAATTCAGGATAAACAATAAAATTCTCATCATCACAGAGCCCTACGTGGTCCGGCTCCCCAATACATTATTAACCTTCCTCACCATTACCCTGAGATCCAGCCAACAAGGCCTTCTCTCCATCCCTCGCTCCAGGAGGAAGACGCCCGAGGTCATGCTTTTCAAACAGAAGTTCACAAACTGTGGGACAGTCGGCGACACCGATCAGCATAATCTGTCAAAGTCCTGGCAGAAGCTACCGAAAAAAAATAATTATTACATTTTTGCATTACAAAGCACCTGCAACCTTTTATATTTATTACCTTTCTTCATCTTGTTTCTCATTTTATTTGTTCAGCAGTTTGTCTGTGAAAAACATTTTGTAAGTAAACCTTTTTATATTGAGCAAAAATCTGGGCTCAGCATTAAAACTCGCACATCCCATATTGATTCGTCCACTCGTGGATGATTTTCTTGGAAAGAAAACCCAACGTTCAGAAATATAGCAGGTTTGTAAGCAGGCGTCATGGAACATCTGCAAGTAGAACTTCTCCCCAAAGCACTTTCCAGACCCTGAGGAGCTGTAGGAGTGGTCACACACGTTCAGTAGGACGGGACGTCAACGTTCCAGGTCACCCGTACAAAGCTTACGTCAATAATCGGCTACACGCTAGCCCTGCATCATGATCTCAAATAGGCAGGACACTAGACAAACATTTTCATTTAGCCGCAAGTCCAGTGTTTGACAGGTATCCACTCACTCGCTCATTTTCTGAGCCGCTTGTGCAGATTAGGGCCACGACAGATTAGTCCATCAGAAACACACACACACCGAGGGGGCAACTTGGCATCTTCAGTCTTCTTGACATCTTTGTATGGTGGAAGGAAACTGGAACACACAGACGTGGGGAGAACATGTCC
Source organism: Hepsetus odoe (assembly GCA_017165825.1). Classification (NCBI taxonomy): domain Eukaryota; kingdom Metazoa; phylum Chordata; class Actinopteri; order Characiformes; family Hepsetidae; genus Hepsetus; species Hepsetus odoe. The sequence goes on from CM029367.1 coordinate 2,327,666, forward strand.
ACGCCACACAGAAATGACCCGGACTGTCCCATCTGGGAATCAAACCCAGGACCACCTTGCTGTGTGGCGGCAGCAGCGCAAGTCAACGTTTAAACACAGAATCTTCCATGACCATCTGCAGGGCCTTGAAATGCAAATAAATGATTGGTTGACCCAAATTTTTGAGGTGTAAACCCTTTCATCCCACACTATAATTACACACTACAATTTGTTTAAGTTAACTGTTTTTTTGATGTTTTTAATTTCAGCACAGAGAAAATTGAGAATTTATCCAAATGAAAGGCATTTGGGTTTAGCCTGAAGCTCTTCTCCTGGATCGTCACCGCTGTTTGTTCTGCTGCTGTATTTTAGGTGCAGACCGGTTGACTGCTGGCCACTAGAGGAGTTTTGTCCACACAAACCCTACGTGGCTTATTTTCATTGGGCAGAAGGTAACGAATGACTGCGAAGGCAGTCTCATAAATCCTCATTTGGTTGCATTAGTGGAAGCAAGTGCGGTAATTCTTTTTCAGAGACGGCGTCTCCTGTTGTTGAAACGTCCTCCAGACTACTCCCGTGCGGACGGTCACTCAGACGCCTCGGTGTGGGAGTGTGTCCGAAACAGCTGGCAGGCCCATCCGCACCCTCGATGATGCATGACCGGTCGGGGTTGAAGGTTATGGGCACAGCTTCCTGATATGTGAGCCAGGGCCTTATGACGGGCAGCTTGTGTGTATGTGTGTGCGTGAGAGTGATTAATGTCCCGGGTCAGTTTGGATGTCAGAGCAGGGAGTAAAGAAGGGGGCGCTGGTGGGTGTGTGTTACGTGATTGTTTGATTACTAGATGCGTGAGCACCGATCAGATATTAAATTGTCTCGCAAACATGTTGCCAATAGTATATTTGAGATTTCCACTTATTAAAAAAATAATTACAATTTTTAATCTTGCAACTCCATTGCGAAATAAAACTTGGCTGATTGACAATATTTGGGGAAAAATGATCTTTTGCCAAACTTTCACTTTACGCCTTCAGCAGAGCCAGCAAGGGCCCAACTGTGTGTGTGTAGGGGTGAGGCGTTCAACCTCTATCCTGCCTGGACATGTGATGACAGTTGAAGCTCATCCTTAGCTCACTTTGCACATCCTCATGTGAAGCCAGCCATCCTAAACCCATGACAGATCAGGGTTGACTCACTTCAGAACGCTCTCATGACCAATACAGATTTCTCAACGCCTGACAGGAACCCTGCAAACACTTCCAGAGCCATTCTGAGAACCGAGTCAACAAACTCGGATGGAGATAATGAACGCCGATGGGCAAGGCGGCAAAGGAGATATTCGGACATTCTCTCAATGCACGTTGGTTTTTATTTTTCTGAGGCTAAAAGTGAAAGTGACTTTCCTTGCCATTGTGAGCACACAGCACAACGATGAAATTACACCTCTGCATTTTACCCACACACACACACAGTGCAGCAGGGGGCAGCTATTGAAAGCACCCGGCGAGCAGTGACGGGGACGGTACCTTGCTCATGGGCACCTCAGGGCAACGGATTAGACCCCACACTCTTCTGATCCGGAGGCCAACTTCCTGACCACTAGGCCACCGCTGCCCCAAAAGGACCACTTTATTCAAAAGCACGTCAGAAAAGTCAATGTCTGATCTACCGTCGGCTGAACATCTGCAGTATAAAGACGGACAGCCAGCCAAAAAAAGAGCAGCTTTCTGGAAGAAGCCTGTAAAATTGCAGCAATAAACGATCTAGTGATGAAACGGATTATAAGACTCAAACCTTTAAGGTAACCCAAGGTAAGGTAACCATTAAGCAGCACCTGTTACTGTACAAGTTGTTGAAATCGATGTACGATAATAGCTTTATGGGAAAAAAGTAAAAAAGGAGTGAGAATCCAGTGGATACAGATTTCTCAGCACCTTTAGTGCGATCTGTTTAAAGCCCAACACTGTTTCCGGGTGCTTTCGTCTTTCTCTGGCCGACGCCTATGAGGACCAAGTAGAGCCAATCGTGCCATCAGTCTGCACTGACCAAAGCCACCAACCCCCACAGTGTGGGTGCGTCGCGGATCAAGGCTACAATAACTCATTCTAGGTTTTACACCGATTCCAATGAAACCTTTTCTCCGTGATCAAGAGGTTCATACCGTTTGTATGAAAGTGCATTTATTAGACAGATAAGACCGTGGTAAATCTCCCTGTGCAGAATGAGCCAGTGAAATTGTTGGTTATGATACAGCGGTTCTCACAGCGAGAAGGTTCTGGGTTCGATTCCCTGCGTCTGTGGGTTTTCTTCCACAATCCAAAGACCCGGACATGCTATGAGTGCTGGGCAAGTCTCTGCTACCCTCCTCAGGATGAGCAGTTCAGATGATGGATGGATAGAAAGAAAAAAAAAAACAATTATGCATCAATCGTTGGCTATAAAAGAAAGCTCTGAAGCTGCATTTGCAGGAAAATTGCTTTCGTATTACATTTTTAAAATAAATTTGGCTTTAAAATAAAGCCAAAGTCGCCACCAAAGTCAGATCTGTTTGGAGGTTCTGTGTTTTGGTCACATGGGTGGGCTGACACACACACACACACACACACACACACACACACACACACAGTTTGGCCCGTCTCTCCGAGGACAATGTGTTATCACGGGTCGAGCTGGTCTCATAAAAAAGCCCTTTAAAAACAAACACAAAGTTTGACCCTGTTCAGTCAAGCGCATAGCATCGTCCTGACACAGGAAAAGAAGAAAAGAGACAAGTGGAAGAAAAGAAAAGGAGAGAAGAAAGGTGGGTGAAAAAACAAGTGCAGTGAAGTGAGGAAGGGAAGAAGAGAATATATAGAAAGAGGGGAAAAGAGGACAAATGGCGCCAGAAAAAGTTCAGGGAAACGAAAATGAGAAGACAGGAGTTAGAAAAGGTAATGGAGGACAGAAGAAGAGTGAGGTGTAAGGGGAGTGGAAAAAGAAGGGACAACAGAAGAATGTGAACAGAAAGCCGAGGAGAGGATGGCAGTTGACGGAGGAGTAAAAAAAGAAAAAAAGAAAATTGCATTCTGCTTTGTGTAATTGCACAATAAAGTTGTACATTTTTACTTTTTCACTGCCATTCACCTCAATTTACCTCTCCGTATCCCTCTTTCACGCCCCTCCCTAGCAGGAAGAGAAGGGAGATGCCAGCTCAGGGAGAAGGGAGATGCCAGGGTGTCCCATAGGACTTCAGAGAGAAAGTGAGTGAGTATCGCTGAAGTGATGTTTATGATCCGTCGCTTGCGGAGCTTTATGGAACATACGGATTTACAGGTATGGCTGATGTACGGTGAGAGTTAATCCATACAGCTATATATTCCCCAGCTGCCCCAAAGAGACCCACTCTGCTCGAGTGTGCGCGTGTTAATATATGCACAGCTACATTTCAGCGATACAGCCAATCGCTCTGCCTACCAAACACATACACTAAACCAGGCCAATAAAGCCCTTCATACGGGGCGGCCCGGGTCCCAGCGAGGTGCCTGGACTGTTAAAAACCATCAGGCATGAAATAATCTGATTCATGCTGCGCGCGCATTCCTGTCATTCCCATTTCCTGCTTTGGTTAACAAGGTTAGTTAGTTAGATCGGCATCTTCTCAACAATCCCGAATCTGAAAAAAAGAAGAAAAAAAAAAAATCCATCAGGCATTATTGATTTTAGGCCTTAGTGGCTGCTTAAATACAGCCAAACTGTCAGAAAAAGGTACGTTTCTGAAAAAGTGGTTCGGATGCAGGAAGTAGAGGCGACAGGAGCTTAAATCCTTGGGATCAACAGTCCAGTGTAACGGCGAGTGTGGAAGAGAGGTGAAGAAGAAAGTGCAGGCAGGTTGGAATGGGTGGAGGAGAGCGACAGGAGTGATCCGAGACGGATCACCAGCGAGGGTGAAAGGGAAGGTTTACAGGACGGTAGTGAGACCAGCTATGGTGTACGGGTTGGCGACAGCGATGAAGACGGGCAGTGGAGCTGGAGGTGTCGGAGTTAAAGATGCTGAGATTTCCGTTAGGTGTGACGAGGATGGACAGGATTAGAAATCAGAATCAGGTTGGACCTTTTGGAGACAAAGTCAGAGGAGAAGGGTTGCACATGTCCAGAGGAGAGACGAGGTGTATATCAGGAGCTGCCAGGCAAGAGGAAGAACAAAGAGGAGGTTTATGGATGTGGGGAGATGGCTTGAAGGAGAAAAATGCGGAAGACAGGAAGAAATGGAGACGGATAATAAGCTAAGCTGTGGTGACGCCTAAACGGGAGCATCCAGAAGGAAAAGTGTGTGTACAAAACTGTGTGTACAAAAACTACAAAACTGTCACCACAAGTCCATTTTACTCTTGCTTAGTCAGAGATTTAGACCTTTCCAAAGACCAAGCATGACTTTTCCCCTCATGAAACATCTTCAGAACTTTGTGAGGGAGCTTCAGATGTCTGGTTCCATTCACAATCACTGACAAGCATCTCACATCATTACCCCTCACGTAGAATATCTTATTGAGGCAACAGGTCAGAAATAGTCTCACACACACACACACACACACACAGATCAAAGGCTTGAAGAATGTATTAGCGCAGTGGAACAGGCTCAACGCAGCGGCGGTTCTCACGCTGCGGCCAAATCCAGTGATGGACAGAAACGTGACCTGTTTTTTGGTTCGTGTGGTGAATTTGAGCTGATATTTAGGTCACAGGCCTGAACACGTTCCTGATGTACAACCAGAGACTGAGGCTGTGACTCGCCTCACACACACACACACACACACACACACACACACACACACACACACACACACACCTGACAACATACAAATGGATTAACTGGACAGCATTCAGCAGCAATCAGGAGGTAACAGAGGGAGAAAGAGGAAAAAGGGGGGAAAAATATTATATATATATAAAATGTACTATTATAATAGTGTCACGGATCAGGTGTTTTGTGCACGATAGAGGGCGCTCTGTTCTGACTGAACACACCTGAGCTAATGAAGGCACAGGTGTGTTTCATTGGGGCTGACTATTTAAGCCCCGATGAGTCAGAACAGAGCGCGGCTCATTAGTTAGGCTCTGCCTACACACTGTGGTGGGTTTGTGTTTGGGAATCTGGTGTTCTTGGTTTAGGCTGCAGTTCTCTTGTTTTAGTTAAGACTGCAGTCCTTGTTTCTTGTTTTGGAAGTATAGTTAATAAAGTTACGTTTCGAACTCCTGGCTCTGCATTGGCGTCCTCCCTGAACCCTGCCACCGTTACAAATAGATAGAGAGGACAACAGAGAAGGAAGACGATGGAGAGAAAAAAAGTGACAGTAAGGTGAAAAGTTGGATGGAGAGAGATTTAACAGAAATCTGGAGGAAAGAGATAAAGAAACAGGAAAGAGCAAGAGAGAAAAAGTGACAGAAAAATGGAAAGTAAGGAAAACGAGTGAAAGAAAGGATGGCATGGAAAGTGGAGGAAAATAGCATGAGAGAGAGTGAAAGTGACTATTCTCGTCATTGTGAGAACACACAGCACACAGTGACCCACAACGAAACTGGACCTCTGCATTTAACCCATGCAAAAACACACACCATGGAGCAGGGGGCAGCTATGAAAGCACCCGGGGAGCAGTGACGGGGACAGTACCTCAACCTATTGGTAAGGGGTTTGAACCCACAATCTTCCGATCCTGTGGCAACTTCCTAAACACCAGGCCACCGCTGCTGAAAAAACGAAGAGGAAACAAAGAAAGCATGAAAGATAGAAAGGAAAGCGGTGAAAATGAGAGGGATGGGGCAGAAGGAGGAAAGATACATTCAACATGAAGAAAAAAAAGGCAGAATGGTTAGTGAATTGCTGAAAATTAAAAGACGTGCGTGAGTAATTTAAGGTCTGATTGGAGCTCAGCAGGATATTCTCCAGTCGGTGGTTGATTAAAAGAGTGGGGGGGAAAAAAAAAAAAAAAAAAAAATTTTACAAAAAAATGTGTTTTATTGGAAAATGAAATTATTCGCTTACATTTCTTCCAAAGAACTCGTAATGTCCAACACCAAGGGACAGTCTTGGTCCATTTAAGATGAAGTGGGTCTTGAATGCAATCCTGCATTAATTTTAGTTCACCAGCATCAAAACTGAAGGAAGCCACTCTGAAAACGTGTGGAACTAAAAGGAAGCCGCTTCATTTGGGTTTATTAAAGCTATAATTTATTATTGCGGCATTAAAGTGGATCGGTTGCCATTTCAGCCTAGAGTTTTGGGACTAGGTCCCAGGATCGGAAGGTCGTTGGTTCAAATACCAGGCCAGTAGGCTGTCCTGAGTTATCCTTGAGCAAGGTACCGTCCCAGTCAGTGTTCCCCGGGGGGCTTTCAATAACTGGATGGTGTGTGTTGGTTAAAAACAGAAGCTGTATTTTATTCAAGGTGTTCCACAATGACAAAAAAAAAAAAAATAGTTTATTCATAAATGTCATCAACCTGGGCAGATGTCCCGAATACGTTGGTTTGAAACTCGGTAAGTAACAAACAGGACGTCCCACAATATTGTATCACTCCATATATAAATCACTCCGGGACCTGATCCACTTTATAGTGCTTATTAAACTTCTTTAATGCCTTACAAACATACTTTAACCTACCATCAACTGACGTGAACGTTTTGTTTCATAAGCGTCCAAAAGCTTGTGGACGCTCCTGGATTCCAAAGGTATTTATAGGGTTGTTTATAGGGTCTCCCCTCCCCACCTGGATACGGTGCTGCTGAATGGAATCAGGCGTCTTCAACACAAAATAATCACCCGGGAACCTGCACACGTGGATAAGACAGGATGGTAAAATAACAGAAGAAAGGATTGAGTCTCAGGCCTTGCAGTTATAACCATTTCCAATTTTGCTTGCTTTTAAAAGGGCTGAGAATGACTTTTTATAGGGTGCCACTAAAAATGACTACATGTGAACAAAATCCTATTCCATCAAATGTCTGATGAAGCTGTTATGACCTTTAATAAATGCTTGTTAAAGCCTTATGTAGACAAGATGCAGCTTGATGAACAAAGCTCAACCAAGGATGGATATTAGGTCATAAATAGCTTATAAAGCATTAATAAGCAGTTATAACAATAGTAACAAGAATTAAGGTCAGTAACCAGGGAGACAGAAGGGTTAACGAGCGCAGATTTATATGGGCTCACTATTTGGCAAGCAACTGGTTGCTGTGGCCCTTCTTTTTATTTTTTCACAAGGGGGGAGTGGAGAGAAGACAAAGTCGCTGAAGCAGCTCGGCAGTCTCGTCAGTTCATCCGTGACCTAGATTCCGTCTTTCCCCCCGGATCCCTGCCTCATAAATGTTTGATTACTCCTCCTACAATAGCTGTAGTTACGCCAGCCGCTCTTTCAATTAGAGGCTCGGTGCAGCGCCGGGAGAGAGGGACGCGCGAGCAGTCGGCGACACAAAAACCGATTTGAGGATTTTCGCTTCGTGTTGGGAGTCGATGCAAAGACACAGGCAGATGTTGGGCATTACCGAGCCAGAAAGAAAAAGCAGTTTAAAAACGAGAGGCCTTTTAGAGAGCCCGAAAGGAAGTTTTCCCGGTTTTCCATTGGTGTTCCTCGTTTGCATTCTTCTTGCCGTGGTTTTTGCGCTCCACAAATAGCCACGGTTTTAACCTCCGCTTAAACAGACTGTAAAAGGGAACTTCACTAATTTGTGCCAACATCCTACATAATTCAAAGTCATCGCGAACGGTTCGGTGGAAAACGCTTCGAGAGCAAAACTAAGAATAGTTTACAGTGGCGGTAAATACAACCAGAGGTCTAGATCGCCTCCTTCAAAACGTCTCCTACGTCACTTTACCAGAATTCTGGCTTAAAAATCGTTCTTTTAAAAGCTCTTAATTGTGGAAAAAGGCCATTATGGGGTAAATAATCCCCCGAAGAAAGCTGATTCAATTCAGATTGACTATTTTAGCATCATTAACATTCCTATCAAACATTCCATTCACTGGTGGGTTTGGAGCGGAAATTCAAAGGCCATATTCGGATGAAAAGATGGCCGGTTCCATTCACGGCCATCGCAAAAGATCTTTTCTGCGGTTTGTCAAACAAACCAGATAAATCAACTGTAATAATTCTGAATGCAATAAGCAGCTCCGGTGCACCTTCCATCAGTAGCTTCCTTAGATGCTTCTACACCTCCACCTGTGCTGAACTACAGCATTAGGGACAAACTTTCAGCAAAGTCTCAGGTGAAGGTGTCTCTCCTGAGGACATGCTGTCTGCAAGTGTCAAGCCATGACATGCATCCAAGGACATTTGTAGCATTGAAAGGTCCCAAGACGCCATTATTTTCAAAGACGACACAAACCAAGTATTCGAGTAACCAAGACTCAAAGGGTCAGTAGAACCAGAGATCCTTTCTGGAAATGAAGGAAACGAAGAAGGATCATCGCAGCTGTTCAACAAACAAGTCTTTATAGTGGAGCGCACGAAGCTGGGAGTTTGCCAAAGTATTTACAGACCATGAAGAATGAAATCTTCTGTTCTAATGAGTTAAAGAGCTATCCGGCCACAATTTATGAAGGCATAAGGAAGCCAGACCCCGAGCATCAAAGTCCTTCCAGTCAAGCATGGTGGTGGCAGCGTCATGTTGTGGGAGGTTTTTCTACGACTGTGTGTCTGGGAGAATAGTCAGGAGAGGTGCAGGATAATTTTGAATAAATCAGAGTGAAAAAATTCTAACCCAGCCACTAGGGA